>WAAD01001271.1:1447-15164 GCA_013389945.1 Fregata magnificens
CATATTGAAATTTGTTGCATTTTCCAACTTCTGAGTCTTTATTGTTGTATTTTCAATTCCTTATGCTGAAGCAGGTGTGCCAAAAAACCTTAACCTGTTGGAGTTTTTGTCTAACATTTCCTGAGGAGAAAGGGAGTAGGAGGAAAGGTTCGTAAGGCTGAAAATGTCGCGTGAATTCAGATTTTTAGGAATTTAAGGAAACCAGCAAGATTCACCAAACTAACTATACATTTGTAACAATTACTGACACTGGAAACAGCCCGAGTTCTAAAATATTTACTCTTGTTGAAACGCTGTACCCATGCCAAAAAATGTTCTTAGATTGTTCATAGTAATGTGTAGCCAGTACCTAACCTGGCTTGGCAGATTCATATGGGATTTATTCAGTACAGTTTTGGGGAAAATTTATACTGTCTGAGACTTTGCTACAACATTAGAATAGCAAATAAAGAGCAGAGGTAATTTATCAATCCTACAGAAGATTCTGTGGAAACACATTAACACTACTGTGTTAACAGGGATCCTGCTGCTTTTAAAAATGATTGTTTGGAAGAGAGTAGGAGAGAATCATGAAGACAGGGAAATCAGGTTCCCCTCGGAAGAGCATGCAAGCACAACATGGTGTAGCTAACACTGCTTAACATTTGTACATTTTATTGAGTCCTTCCTTGTAAAAGGTGTTGGGAATGTCCAAATATCATTTTTTAATAATCATGTCAGGTTCACTAAAATAATTTGCTGGTTTGTTTACAGGCTTGGAAATCACATGTGAACAAGAAAGCAAATGTAGGGAAATATCTTACATAAGCCATAGATTCAACTGTAGGAAGTATGAAACAAAGAAAGGTGGTGTCTACTCATGCAACTTTCTTTTTATTGTGAGGCTAGCAGTATGATGATTCTTGGATGTGTCTTTCTCCAGCTCAAGTATTTGGCTGAATTTATACTCAGGTCAACTCTACACCTCTGTGTGTATTTTATAAGGGTATTTCTGAATCAAATCTGCTCCAGGTTTCAGGAAATGTTCTAGGTGTCAGTGAGCAGAACCCTACTGGTTCAATAAATAAATAAAACTAGAAAAAGAAGGAAAATAGGTCACAGATGTGAGTCTCTGCTACTTGTATAGCAGAGCTATATCCTTAAGTACTGTTAGTGTTGTGAGTGCATCAAAGCCCTCAGTAGCACTCTTTCAAGGCTTTTCAGCAGAGCAGCCATCAGTTTTGCCCATCTTCCAAACAGATTTTTGTCACACTGAAAGGAAAAAAAAAAGTGTTTGTAGTGGGACACTGTCAAATCAAAACCTGGATGAGGATGGGAGTGTGGCGGAATGTGGGAGGGAAGACCACAGGGCTCTCTGCTTCCTGGCTAGAAGGAAAGAGCGATCAACGTTGGGTAAAGGAGGAATGGATGCTGGGTTCACAGAACTAAAGATGGCAAGGGAGTGAGGGACAAATAAAGTCTCTGGTGTTACAGAAGGAAGATCATAGGAATGCATGCACATGCCAGACAAGGGGCCTTGCATTGGCTGTTGTGGGGTGAGTGAGTAAGAAACTCTGGACCTCGCTAGGAGGTGGGTAGTATGCAATCCCTCGAGGTGGATAGACTAGCGTCTCTGGTTGGGTTGACTAAACACATGGCTTTCAGACAACCTATAGAAGACAAATCCAAGCAAAGATCTCATATATGCAGCGCACACTGCTGCCGTGTTTAACTGTATGCTTACGCACCTGCACAAAGTTTTGGTTTAGAAAAATAAGTCTCCAAAAGAGAGCGTAACTAATTGATTTGATTCACAAATCAATTGAAATTCACCAATCATGCAATGTGATTTGGTCCTGTTGTCTCACCAGCTTATGTGAAAGCTGAACTAGAAATGGAAAAACCCTGAAGTGTAACCAGTGTTCCTCAAGATGGAGGGATTAGGTTTAGTTTTATTTTTGCCCACAGAAATTTTCAACCCATGTTTTGCTATCATAAAGATTGCTAGGCTGGTGTTATTCAGAGCAATGCCACATGGATCTAGACTAATCTTTAAAATATTTCAATTCCATGAAACACTTTTAGCAAGAGTACAAATGAAATTCTTCTCCTAGCTCACGTGCCTCATGCTGTTTGAAGGTTAAAATGTACTGCTTTTCATACCAACTAGATGAGATTTCAGAAGAGAGGCAGCACTTTTCAGCAACAGTAAAGTCAGTATTACATACATAATCATTTTTCTCTTTATTTTTTCTTACAAAAATGCAGATTATTCCAGAATAAGAAAACTGGCTTCTCTTTTTATTAATTTTTGAAACTGATGTTATAGTGAGTGTTACATGGGTATTCTGCATTCATTGACTTCCTAGCTTGTGCATAACATAGTGCAATTGGTGTGATATTAAAATGCTGAGTTGGGTGCAATACTCAAAAAGTAAGTGTATGGCAAAACCCTCATTTCACTGACATAAGTGCAGCAAAATCTTGTCTTTCCTACACTTGCCAGAGGATACTGCAAAAGAACTTAATGATCTCACCTATGTAACCAGCTTTGAAGAACTAATGCATTACAGTCTTCGAGATTATTTGTTATGATGTCTTCTAACAGTATAATTACAAATGTGCTTCAGAAAACGCTGTTCTCAATAATTGAGGCCAGACTCTGAAAATCGAGCTGGAAAACTACCAAACATCTTGCTGTGTAGTTGGCATCCAGAATAAGGCACCTTGAACCAATAGCATATTTTTAAATTTAGATACTGGGTAAGTGATTGGCTGAACACTGAAGATGGCAGATCTGGAAACCTCCAGATGTGCACATCAGGTTCTGCATGGGTTGATTTCCATCGCTTTGCTTGCTTGCAGAGATGTGCCAAAAACTTGGGGAGGCACCTGCAGATCACTATAACAGACCCTGAGCCCTTTAATTTTTAAGGGCATTAGCAACAAGAAATGTAGCTTATTAATAGAAAAAAAAATTCTATCTATTTTTTTTAGCTATAAAATATGTGGAAAGCTGAAAGCTTTCCTACTAAGAGCTGATATATGAGTGTTCTAATTTCAAGTAAATTGACTGAATTTATACATTTATACTATTTGGATGAATGAAGTATTGTACACTTTTAATTAATGAGCAAGCATCTTTAATGAGCATACATAAATATCTATATGAAGTTTGGGGGTCCTGTTCCTAAGTTTTATCTTTTAATTTCAGCATGGTGGCAGCAACTGAAGAAAGCAACCAATTTGTTGCCATGTTTTCTTTCCTGATAGTTCAAGATTATTAGTGCCCCAAACTACAAAGTGATACTGAAACATTAATCCCCTCTGAACAGGAATGAGATCTATAATGTAATTTAAGAACCATGTACTTTAGTCCCATTCTGAATTGATTGATCCTGTTGTTCTTATTGCAAACAATGACAAGTGTTGAGAATATAAAGAATTTGTGTAATTAGAGATAAATTAATAAGGATACATTTTCTTTCTGTGAAATACCTGGAATGCTAGAGAAAGTGCCTTGCTTTGTTACAGCACTGGTATGGTTTTCAGCAGAAATATAGGGCAAAGATATTGATTGCAGTTCATTTTAGAACATTAAATACTGCATGTGCTACTTCAGCTTTCAGCACTGATTTAGAAATAGAAACACAACAGAGAGGTTGGTACAGAAAAGCTACGCCTCATTTGTTTGTCGTGTCATCTGGTGTAGATCAGGAGTAGTTTCTATAATGTGCATGAAGTCCCACCAGTTTAAAAGGTAATATAAATGAGATCAGGGCTAGCTCCATTGTATGTAATGTAAGAAGAGGACAGAATTTAAATGATAGATTTATGCCAGAGTTGCCCTAGGGCAAATAAGAAGTACATTAATAATGCAGTGTTTATTTTGAAATATTTTATTACTATTTTACTAAAAATATCCAAATAACAGGGGAAAAAAAGCCAATACTGCACATGTTCAGCATTTAGGAGAAGCTATTTTTGCAGTAAGATTGTTGGCAGGCTGTATCATTTCTTTTAGTACTTCACCTGTGACACTATAAATAATACATATTTATTTAAGTAGAGCTATTGTATGCTACTATGTCTGTCGTACAAAATTTATAGACAGTGATGTCCTAACATGTGTAGGTAATGTTCTCTATGAAAATAAATGTTCAGAATAAAATAATTTTAAAGGAATGAAGCAGTTACTTAAACTGAATTGAATCGAGAGCTGCATTTTGAAGGCATGGATTGATAACTGCTTTTTTAAACAACAGTATTAACTTTCCTTTTTCAGCCAGTGAACTTTAACATTACAATAATTTTCTTTTGAAAATTGGTATGAAGCATCCAACAACAACAGAAAATATCAGTGCTTAAACAGAAGTATTAGTGCTTAAACAGAAGTATTATTAACACTGAAACTTCACAGATACTACAGGTACTCCAGATGAAGTCAAGGTGTCTAGTTACAAATACCTCTGTATAGAATTTGTGTACGTTTTTATGCGAGTTGAATGGAAACCTGCCCCATATTACGCTGAGATTTTAAGATCATCTTTGCATCCGTGACTAAACTCAGATAGGAAATTGTTTGGGAGTTCCGCGTTCATTTTTCCTTGGGAGAGAATCCTATTAAGAATATTTTAGCCTGTAATAGCTGTATTTATTGACATCCAAAAAGACAGTGATTTCCTCTTGAGACAGCAGAAGCGACTTTATATTGTAAATCTGTTCTAACTTTCTGATCTCATGTGTGGACACATTCCTCTGTGTCTCATCTTTTCTGGTACAGTTTGGAAAATTACTTGTATCAGGAATAAAATTCCACATTCCCTGTACAAATGTCTTTATGCATAATTGTCTGTTCCATGGTCTTTTTTCTTCTATTCCAGCCTGATGTTTACTATATATTTTTAGAAATATAATAGGAGTTGTGTTCAGAGAAACATGTTGGGCCCAGGACATCAGAAAGGAATAGTCACATTTTTAAGTTCCTTTTGTATTTTTTCCCTCCCCCACATGTACGTTGTTTTTTTAAACTCCAGCGTACTGTATATTGTTAGCTATGTTTTCTGAAGTCTGGAACAGGGTATACGGAAAATTTCCTTTTAAAGCAGCAGCTGTGTTTTGCCATGTTAAGCATCAGAATAGCATTGCATTCTGTGGGTAATCTTTTTCTCTTTAGCGTGGCTGAACTGTGTATGAATCATTAAGGGACCAATCCAAAGTTCTCTGAAGTCGAGTGAAAGTTTCCCATTGACTTTGTCGGTTTTGGCTCAGGCTCCAGTGGCGGTTCTATATCCTTTTGTTAGGAGGATTAAAATGTACTCTTTCATTAGTTAAGTACAAACTGAATTACAAATGAGTCAGAATATATAGAAAGTAAAACTGTCAAATCATTGGTATTGATTTAGACACTGTTAAACAGGGGCAGCGCTAACACACAAGGGTTTATTCTTTGTTACGACTTGCTTATAACCCCCATTGATGATAATGGGAATTACAGGCATGTCCAGAAGGGAATGTGCCCTTTGTAAATTCCCTATAAGCCTTAGATTAAGGAGCCACAGTTCTGTAAGAGTTCAAATACTTTTTGTGTGCAAGCAAAACTTTCTGAGCTCTACTATGTCCTTTCTTAGCAGTTCTTGGAAGGTAGACCTTTCAGAAAGAAATGTATCCCAGAGCTGTTGTCTTGCCATTCCTTATCTGACAGGGAAGATGCCAGGAGATTGTGCCAGGAGATAGGCACACTTTTGTCCAAAGTGTGCGGCAAGAAAAATTAATACAGTTTGTACAGGGCCCTGACTGGAAATACAAAATGCTAATGTTGTAACAAAGAAAGGTTTGTGCAAAACTGGTAGAAAAATAAAACATGTAAGATTAATTTGATATTTTTTCATACTAGTGGTGTATAAATCAGAGACTAAAGGGATAATCAGAATAGGGTATAAATAAAATATTGTGGTAACTTCTGTAAGTAATCAGATTTTCACTGCAGTTTTTGAAGATGCTCATCTTCATCTTTCTGAAGTAACACACTGCCTTTGCTTGGTGTAGTGTTGTACAAACCATTTAATTCCGCAGCTACTGTGCTTGCTATCCAGATCAGAAGGTTATTTGGTTCTTACATTTCGAAGCATTTTCAGTTCACACAGCACTGTACAAAGCAGAAATGGGGGTGGGGGTAGGGGCGGGGGAAGAAGAGGGGTAAGGGTGAGGAAAGGGAGGTTGGTATTGCTTCTGGGAGTTTACAGCCTAAACCAGACATACACAATGAGGTGTAAAATAAAATAGCCACAAATAAAATATACCTGATACATTAGTAGAACCTTTCTTTAGTAGATAAATGTATCCATCTTACTGAATAAGTTGTTTACAGATAGAAATGCCGATTAGCCAGTGTTCCTAAGTTTGTTTATATTTCTGCCAAAAAGATACTGTTCTAAATACAAGGCAATATTGGCTATGCACAAGTTAGATGGAAACTAACTGACACCCTGGTGAGTCCTCATAAGTCCGCAAATCAAGCACGTTTTACTACCTGTCTTGAAAACCACTTACATGGCAAGCGTGCTTGCACACACACGTACCCTCTCTCTCATTACTTTTGTAGTTTATGGTTTCCAAATCATTAAGTCTAATAATAGTAATACACAGCTTGTCTTTCTCTAAATGTAACCCAGATGCTGCTCCTGGAAAAGAAATACTTTCTTGCGCTAATGGGGTTGGGCTACGACATGTCACTCACATCATGATTTGACATAAATTTGTCCATCACAATTTGTATGCAGTGATCTGCTGATAACAGCAACACAGCAGGTCATCTGAAATAAAGAGGGCACGAGCAGATGCCACTTACGGCCCTGTTTGTTAGCAATGCCCACAAGAGATTAACATGGTGTGTGCAGCATGAAGTTTGCCGTCTGCATGTCCATTTGCTTTCTTCCAGGACGTTACTGCTCTACAGGGACTTGAGGGAGGGAGCCATCGCAGGGAAGGCGTGGAATGGGAACCCACTGGTCACGCCAGCTATTTCCTACACCTCTTGCTTCTGAAATTCTTCTTGCACTAATGGTGGTGTCATTTTCTCTTAATTTCATTCCTCTCTACTTGAAGGTTCGGGGCTTGATTCAGTGTTTGCTTCTGCCTCAGGCCTACTGCTGAGCCTAAACTTACCATCAAGTTCCTCCCCTCATCTGCTGCCTACACCTGGGAACACCAGAAATTGTTAGGCATCTCTCTGTCTGGTTTTAATACTCTGACTGTAAAAAATGAAATTAACACCACCACCCCCTGCCAAAAAAACCCAGCTTTGGGGAACAGATAGGACTGGAAAACTGCTGATTCCTACTTATTGACACTGGTGCCTCAGAACCACACCTGTAGCCCTTCCCTTGCCAGGAGAAGAAGGTATTGCTTCTGCTTTTGTTCTGCTAATCTTAGGATGAGGAAAGTGTTGAATTCAGACCCCTGTCTCCTGGGTCAGTGCTGTAACAAATAAGTTGTATCAAGTGGCACCCTAACTTCTTTTTTGTACTTTTTAAAAACAACTTGCTGTCAGGACCCTGCAGGCACTGACGGCCTTACTGTCCCTGCCCAGCCTCCCCAACCCTGACCACTGGCCCAGGATGCCATTTCAGCCCAGCTGGAGCCTTTGTCCCTGCCCCAACGGTGCCACAGGCCTGCCTGCCCCTCATCCTGTCCCCGGGCACTTTGATTTCCCACACCAGTCTTGGACATGGCTTATTCCCCTGTCCTGGCGAACGCTTGTCAGCCCCACTACTGCCACCTGGTTACTCTGCCCGCCTGCCTCCAGCCATGGGGCCACACCAGTGGATGAAGTAATGGCCCAGCTTCCTTGCAGCCACATGCCTTGGGAATGCAGCCCCACTCCTGCTGCCCCCTGACACTTCCCATCCTGCTGCGTTCTCTTTCAGATCTCCTGCTGGAGATTTGGATCTTGATCTGCAGGACAAACATGCCAGTCAGGCCCCAGACCAGGTACCAAAGCCTGTCCTGTTTTCCAATGCACCCAGGTGGGTGGCAGCTTTCTTTTTACTTCCTCCTCACTTTGCTGAAGAGGGTGATTGCATAAGCTTCTAATACTCCCTTGGTACTGAGCTTTTTTAATCTGTCCTGGAAGCTAGGCAATAAAAGCCATGTATCTGCATCCTCTGCGGAGTCTAGGTATTTGTTCCAGATCCTATTTGAAGAAGTCTGTCTTGAAGAAAGCACAAATGGGTAGATGAACTAGTCCAATGCAGTTTGTTCTGTAACAGTATAACCTTGCAGATTTGGCTCTCCCTGTACCCCTCTCCAATCTGTCACTCTCTACTAGTAAAGACTCTACCAAGAGCTATTTTTATGAACCTTCAGACTACTGAAATAAATAACATATAAATATATTTATTAAAAACAAAAACTGTTCCGATTATTATCCCTCGTAGACATGAATCCCGTTAAAAAGTATCCCACAAGACCAGATACAAGCAATATGTTGGTATTATTAAAGAAGATCTCACAGAGCTATTCTGAACACTTCCTATCTTAAAATGCTATAACGATAGGTTTGGAAAATCATGTACTTTTTCAGAAAGTATACCAAACAAAATCATTCACTTTTCCATAGGACTTCAAAATTGAGAAATACCTAGTGGAATGATCAGACACAGGCCATAAGTGTAGCATGCTTGCAGGTGACGGATAGCTCTTGTACCTCAAGTTTATCAATTGTCATTAGTTTGTAAAACCAAAAAAGCCCTACCTCTGTAGCAGAGCTCTAGGTTTGTTTGTCTGCTTGGAAATACATGTATCTATGTTACAATTGTACTAAAAGGTCTTGTGTTAAAACAAAGGAACTACTCCTTTGCTACATTTGCTTTGGTCCAGTGCTGACATCCAACATATAAGCAAAGAGTAACTCAATTGGCTTAGCTGAAAAGAGTGCATGTGTGCTTATAATCTGACCCCTACCTTGCCACTATACAAACCTAGGAGTTTGAATGATGGTATAAAAATTACTTACAGATTTTTTAGAATATGAATGATGTTTCATATTTTGAGGAGGACCTGGTAGGCATTGAGGCAAAAATACTTCTGTCTGCATCATGTACTCTTGCAAATACTGAGGTAGTGCAAGGGGGGATCTTATCCTCCATTTCCTCTACTCTCCTGGATGCTTTGCAGACTTGCAGGAAGATCCATAGATTTTTTTTCTGGAAATCATATTTTCATTACGCTGAAGCTGGAACAGTTTTTAATCCCTATGAAAATGATTACTATTTTATAATTAAATGCATCCACTACTAAAAAAACCCAAATACAGTGAATGAAACAAATGTTGGCGTTCACAAAATGTATGGAAGTTGACCAATCCAATATCAATGTACAAGAAGCAAGATGAAATGTATCTATGAGGATGTAGCTTTCAGCATTTTGTGATCATACCACCTGCATTAATTTAAAAACTACAATTTTTTAATAAATTCAGTTGTTTTGTACAGAGTGTTTTGGTTTCTCTTTTTTTTTAGTAGGTTGAACATGTCATACAAAGCCCAGTCTAAATCCTATAAACATTTCCCCATCTGTTACCGGGCCTTTCTCAGATGAGGTTTAACTTTTAAAACATAGTTTCGAGGGAATTGTTACCACTTGTCTGACTTGTCATGACATTTTAGTGATTGAGAGTTTTTGTTTCGGAGACAAATGAAAATCAACCAAGTAGAATCACTTTGCATATTCTTCGGAGTCATTCTGCTCTTTACTGTGTGAGGGCAAACTAGTTTTGCTGTTCTGTGCAGCCTCAGTACAATAAAGACTACTGTTACAAACAGGCTTTTGAACTTAGTTGATGCCAAGTGGTGAAATGACTCAAATACCAATAAACATTATGCAGAAATGTTGGCAGCCCAGCTCCAAATGACCAGCATTGTTCTGCTAAAAATGTTCCCATAATGTCTGTGAACTTGCCAGTGCTGCACTGGATTTGTTTTTACTGAAATAAGTGTGTATACAAAGAACTTTTTTTCCCTCCTCGTTCCAGTTTACATATAATTGAAGCAGAGATGTTTGGACTTCTTATAATGTGGAAGATTCTTTAGGTTTCATACATACTACATCATCTAATTCATCATGGAATTTGTTTGGTAATACCTCCCACATGACATCTTGCTTGACCTAAAAGAAAAAAGAAGCATGCTGCCAACATAATTATCCCTTATTTCCTGATGCAATAACTTTTAAAAGAGAGAAGACATATTCTGTAAGCTTTCTGTAGGGAAAATAGTTATATCACCCACTTAAAATGACATCCTTATTTGAGTTTCTTATTAATTAACATCTCTATGTCGGGAGGAAAAATACTGTAATATAGCAAGTGGAACTAGTATTGAGTAATATCCTTGCAACAAAGATATAAATTCTGTTTTCTGAGTTTTGAGTTTTTAAATTGAGTTAGGTTTGTCATTTTTTTTTCTTTACTGCATTGGTTTTCCTGAACATAGTAAAGATTATGTTCATGTTTTTTAGAAGCATGCTACTATGTTCCACATTCAGATACTTGCAAAAGTGGGGTTTATTTCCCTCCATGCTCCTTGATTAATGCACTAAAAACCAAACATGGTTTCAGTAGTGATGACAGAATGTGTAATGCTCACAGAATGATTATTTGCATAGATTTCAATATTTTCAAAGAAAAATTGTGAATTTACAGAGTCAAATAAGAAAAGGTAATAGAAAACCTCATAAGATTATCAAAAGCTATAAAATATTATTTAGAAAATACGCTGCTCAGACTTCTGCTTCTGTATCAGAAAAAAAATGAGAGTGAAAACATTGTCTTCATAAACTAAATATATGTGTATCAAAAAAAATCATATGTAGGAGGAGAAAAGGAAGATAGTAATTTAATAGAAAAGTAAAATTCATTAGGGACTTTTATTAATTAGTATAGCTTGAATTTAAGCCAGATACTAAAGGTTAAAAATTCTGAATTTTAGGAAAGCTTTAAGCATCTAACACTTGCTGAAAGTGCCTAGAGTTCATAGAAAGCCAGTGAGAAAATGAAGGTCCTCATTTCCCATGGGACTTCTGAAAAGTAACATGTAGGTTCCTCAGTTAGTCAGGTACACTAAAGCCCTTGATTCCAAAATCAGTTCCAGGGAGACTAGTAGTAATGTAAGGTGAGTTAAACACAAGTTATGTTCCTGATAGAATAAAGATAGAATTATTTCCTAAATCACTTTTCCATTGCAATAAAATTAATCAGTTCCACATGCTAATAACTCATTTTATATGATTAAAAATTAATGTTCATTGAATGCTTACACTTTTTTTTTTTAATAGAGAAAACACCCAATCAAAACAATTTATCAAAAAGTGAAGGTAGAGAACTTTTTCTCCTTCACTACCAAGACTTTGATCTTTTTGGTCCCTTATTTTCTTTTCCTAAAATTCCCATAGAATTCTTTCAAATAAAAAAAATTAAAAGATTTCTTCAAGGCAAGTATTTGTCCCTGTTTTCTGATCCCCTGATTTAACAAAAAAACTGTATTAGGTAAGGACCAAGGTTTTCACCGAGAGTGTCACCAGTAGTCTGTCTGTTATACAAATATGAGGTGATCAGATAAATTCATCCTGCGGAAAGGACCAAGCAGCAAGACACAGATTTAACAGCCGAATGGCAGAGATCTCACAAGCTGGGTCACAAAGTGTCTGACTCTTCTGTGCAGCTTGTCTTAACAGTGCAAATAATACAAGTAAAATTTCAGGACTTTTTTTCAAGTGGCTGATAGAAGTCCAAAACCTTCTTTTCTCTTTTCATGTTACTGAAAACCTCCAAAGTGAAGCTGTTTTCTCCAGAGAGAAAACAGCTGATATGCTGTATCCAGTGGAAAAGAAAAAAAAAAAAAAAAAAAGAACTTGTTCAAAACCAGTGCTTAGGGGTTTGCTTATAGGGGTCGTTGTGTCTCACATCCCTGCTGTGAAAATCAGCTTGCATTTGAATGTGCATCTTGACCCATAAATGTCACCCTGGTCCACTGAGCATCTTGACTTCAACATTTCCTGTTGTAAAATGGACAATAGGATAACACTTCTTTTTCTGAAGGAGGGACCTGTGACAATGTGTGCATGTGTGCAGTCAGGAGAAACTGCAGCACTTGGGATTTAAAAGCATGTCATCAGCCACTGAGCAGGAGATCACAGGAGAATGAAGTTGCTGGACAGTTTTTGAAAAACACAAGGATTATCATTTCTGTTTCCAAGCCACTTGTCCTTTTCACAGCCCTGAATGCTTCTTGGCCTCTCTCCATCAATGGCTCAACAATGTGCCCCATAGCAGAGTACGCCCAGCTGTGTGGTAGAGCAAGCTGCCTTTGAACAATGAAGTAAGAATGCTGCCGTTCCTGTGCACACGTTGTTTATGTTGCTAGCTATTTCTTAATTACATGCTTTTGCTAGTATAAAACATCTTAATGTTATGCTCAGAAACTGAAATTTGCACTGAGAACACACTGAAAGGTTCATGTAGAACAAAAGGAGTTCCAGCTTTACCATCTCTTGATGATTGTATAACAGCTGTGATTTTTTTTAAGAAAAAACACATTTTTACTTTTAATTTTCTGTTCCAGAGGATATTTACAAGTCAAGTTATGTTCTTTAGGACATCGCTTCATCACCAGAAATAAGCATGCTTCAATCAGACTGCCAACCTCAGTCCTTCAGTTTAAAGCCAAAGTGCATAATTCTGTTATTGTACGAGGCAGAACTTCTTGCATACTTACTTGGAATTTAGGACTTCAGAATTTTAAAAATATTAAATGTTTATAATAGTATTTTTACACATTCCTGAAGACACTGGTTCTAAAAATGTTCATGAGTATGCTTTTAGAAACTACATTTGGCTCTGATTTGAATTAAATTATGCAAAGAACGATACTGTCTTTTCAAGATTATTTAGCATTATTTAACAGTCATTTAAATATTTCCATTGCTCAAATACCAATTTTCACCCCATTGCATCAAAGGAATATAGATTATATTTTTTATCATCAAGAATGATCAAGAAAATCAAAATATGGGGTTTTTTCCTTCCAAACATAGGACAGATGGTTCAATTTTAGAAATACCAAAAGGTGTCTCCATTTTTTGCATATGTCTGCATATCTACAGATACCAACCTGAATGTTAGTGTATATTTTCTTGCACTAAAAAGTTAGTTTAAATGCTTTTGAGTGGTCTTTTTGCAATGATCAATATCATTAAGTAAAGAGGATTTAAATATAAGCACAGGGAAAACCTTTATTATTAAACAAGCATCATAAGAACAATTTCTGGTGTTTTCAAAAATGTCTGTATTGGGACAGGAAGACTAGAACCTTGGTGTGATATACAAGAACCTGATAGAAGCCCTGATATAAATGTCATCTCTTATCAGAATCTGAAATTTGATGATTAACACTAGTACCTTATGCACTGACACATTTTCACAGATATTCTCAAAAGCAGTATTGAAGTGTTTGATAGATCTCATTAGAGAACTTTGATGTCTCCGTTCCTCATATTCAGAAGGTAAAAAATGCAGGTTAGAATACAGTTGATTAGATGGAGATAGGACAGGACATTAGGGAAAAAATGGTATTGTTTATGGCTAATTAGAAAAAATCAAATTCAGTAAGGGAAGCAGAAAGGTGTAACAACTGTATGCAAGGTTTTAAACTAGTGGTTGTATTTCTAAGAATACTTTGAT
>WAAD01001272.1:0-17833 GCA_013389945.1 Fregata magnificens
TGATCTTAGAGGTCTTTTCCGACCTTAATGGTTCTGTGATTCTATGATTCTATAATGGCAGGGGTGAGTATTTATGGCGTTGCTTTTCCATAACCACCAGCGCCAGGGCACAGGCTCGCCACTCCAGTGCGCATCTAAGAAGCGTTCGCAGTGAGGCATGGCTTGTGGGTGCTGCTGCACATAGCCTCTGGCTGGGGCCAGTCAAGCTGGTGCTTCCAAGAGCTTGTGCTTCATATGCAGGCAAAGCAAAGAGGCAACTGGGGCTGGCAGCGGTCACCCAGAGCCATTGCCTGCAGCTGCCCAGTGCTGCCTGAGAGCAGAGCGTGTTGGCAGCGGGCATTGCAGCCCACTGTCCTTGCTGGGGTACCGGGTACCCATGCAAGGCAGCTACCCTGCCATCCCTGTGGGCTGGGCTGGTGTTGGTGGTGCCCTCCCTGCTGGGCCGTGCGTCTTCTTCTGCGGGGCTGTCGGCTGCGCAACCGCCCTTCCTCCTGGGAAGGGCTCCCGGGAGATCGACTCGCATTGCCTGTTGGATGGGGCTGTGTGAGCAGCCAGTCCTATTTTTGGCTGCATCTCTGATCACGTGGGAGACGGTGCTTTTACTCTACATAGCTGTACTGAAACCCCACATGGGTTAGCCCCTCACCCTACACACCTGATTTAGGAAGGCTGCAGGAAGGCTTGGAAATGGGGAAGTCTCCTGGGAGCTGGGAGGGGAGAGTAAGGGCCAGGCTTGGTGGCACCATCTGTGGTCAGGTGCAGGAGAGCCTCAGAGCCCAGCTTCAGAGCCCCTGGTAGGTGCTGCGAGGTCCAGCTTGGTGGGGTTGGCCCTGCTGCCCAAAAGAAGAGTTCTTGGCCATCTCTTCTCGTCCTCCATCTTGGTGCCAGGCAGCCATTAGCATGGCAAATCTACTTCCAGAAAGCAGATTTAGGTGAGAACATTTCCTTTTGGACTAGTTTTCAGACAGATCATCAGGGCTGTGGTTTGTCTTGCTCCCAAGCACTGCAGCTCTTCCTGGCTAGGGAAGGTGACTGTTGTTGGCAGTGGGATTATCTTAAAAGAATTATGAAACTACAGGCTGTGAGGCATTGACTGTGCTGGCTTTTTGGGGGCATCTTCTGCAGTTTTGCACCCCATCAGCTGTTCTGCATATGGCCCAGACCTCGCTAGCCTGTTGCAGTAGCCGTGTGTTGATCTCGTGTCTCAGTGCAGGTGGCAATGCCCTTCCTGTGCAGGGACAGAATGGGGCAGGAGGGGGATCGAGGGGCTGTCATGGCAAGTAAGGGATGGGGTGAGAACTGGTGGGTGGCCTGTGGTGGGAACAAGTGAGGGTGCAGGAGCTTGTCCTGTGCTGGAGCAGGGCAGCTGGCTTGATTTCAGCATGCATGCGAAGCATGCTGCGTGCCTGGAAATCTGTAGCTGCAAATCCTGCTATCTTCCCACGTGCCTTCAGCCACCTTCAAGGCAGCCTCTGGCTCCCCTTCCTCGCTTCTGCAGTGGAGAGGCTTCTCATGCGCTGACAGGACCTGCAACCTCAGGTCACTCCTCCCTACATGGGAGTTACTGTGCGTGGGTCATGGAAACAAAGCGGCGTTTCTGAAACCTCCGAAAGCTTGGGGGGGGGTGGGGTGGGGTGGTGCTCACTGCCCTGGCTGAGCTGGTGTTCAGAAGCTGCATCTTTTAAATAAGTTTCAAATGCGCAAGAAGTGTATTTTGCAGTGTGTTAAATAAATGTCTAGCAAGTGGATGTGACAATTGAGAACCGGGAGGAGGAACTGGCCCCTCACTGCAGCCAGAGCCATCGGCAGACAAACCAGCCGCTTCCTGCTGTGCTGTCTGTATTTCCTCCTTTGGTGCCTTGCCACACTCTTTGCGTAACTGCTGGGGAGATGCCAGCATCTTGTGGCACTGCCCGTCCTTGCTGCAGAGCGTGGCCCTGTTTGTAAGCCGTGAGTTCAGGCTTTTCTGAGAGCTGAGTGGCATGTGTCACCTCACCCTGTTGCCTTCCCAAAGCCAAGTCTCCTTTCTCAGTCCTACCCTGAGACTCCGTGACTCAGGCAGTGGTATCTCTTGCTGTTTTGGGTAACCAACTTGTCTGGCCAGAGGCCCACGGGAGCTGGTGGGTGGGGACAGTTTACCGCACTGCTGGTGTGGGGAGCGGGCAGGAGCTCTGAATCTGCAGCTCGCAGGTTGTGCAGCCTCTGAAGTCAGTGGCTTGCCGTGCAAGGCCAGTGTGCTGTCATGTCCTGTTAGGCTCCTGACTGGCGAGCACTGGAGTTAGTGGTGTAGAAGTAATGTCAGAGGCTGCAGAGAGCAGCAGCCTTTGATTTCATGAGGGACCAAAACCAGCAGTACAGTTCTGACATTGCACTGGAAATTTGCTGCTAGCTGCACTTGCCTTGGCACAGGCAACAGAGAATTGACAGTTGGAGCAGCAAACACACCTTCACAGGAAAATATATGCAGCTAATTGGGTGATGAGCTAAAACCTAGCAGCCACAGGCTGGCCCAAAATTTGGGGTCAGAGGACATAGTGAACTAGGGCTGCAAGTCAACATCAAGTGCAAATGAAAGCATGTGAGTTCAGGGAAGCTTGGAGGTGGGGTTTGGGAGGCTGAGGTAGTGTTCCTCCCACAGGGAGCAGATACCACCAGCCTGGCAGATCTGGCTGGACCGGAACAGCCTCCAGGGTGACTTAAGAGCTGTGCTGTCAGACTGTCTCTGGGCTCTCAGAGAGCTGGTGTGACTAGGCAATGCGTGTGTCAGCTGGCTTGCTCACAGCACTGCTCCCTGGGAAGGCGCATCAGGGAGAGACGGAGTTTCCTGTCTAGACCCCAGTAATCGCGGTGAGGAGGGGTTTGCACACAAGCTCCTGCTCTTTCTCCTGTGATTACCGAAGCAGAAACCAGGCCACAGCTCCTTGGGAAGGAACACCTCGCTTCTGCCACGTGTCTCGGAAAATGCGGCGACCGTCTGCTCCTTGCTCCCCCTTGATTTGGGCCGTTAGTCAGAGTGGGAGCCAGCTGCTGTGCTTGCTCCAGTGCTGCGTGCCTGCAGGAGAGCTCGGGAAGTTTGCAGCCCCCCAGCTGCAGGTACAGGGTTTCCCTTGACACTGAAGGGATGCTCCTTGAGCCCAGGGATTAGTCCCTGGAGGCTACTTTTGGGAGGAAGGAGTAAAAGTGTCAGGACCAGCCCAGATCCTCTTGCCCCAGGAGCTACATGACTGAGGAGAGTGATTGTGGGAAGTACAAATTCCCTGAATCCTCATCTGCCTGGGACTGCAGGTGGTGCTTAAGTAAGGAAATGGCATTAAACAGTGTCCCTTTGCCATGAGCTGTGTCGCTCCAGCACCCCTGCTCCCCTGGGGAGGGCAGAGCATGCCACTGTGCAGGAGTGGGCAGTGTGGCTCTGCATGGGCCACGACAGCCATGAACACTCTAGTGCTCAGGGTCCCTTGTCCTTGGGGAAGTGGGGCCCAAATGGTCGCCAGCACAACTTCCTAACAGGGGATGTTTGAAATCCCACTGTGTTAGGAGAACAGAGCTGTTGTTTGCAGTCTGCCAGCTCCTGGCTGCACGTGGAGGCTTCCCTGTGTGGTGGCAAGGCTGCCTGGCCCTCCTGAGGTCAGTGCTGGGGCCAGCCCGCCCGCAGAGAGCTGCTCTCTGGAAATGTCTCGTGCTGCCTGGTGGGCACAAGCGGGAGTGGAGAGGACAGAAGGCCAGATCATTTCACAGACTAATTTAGTTGCATTAAAAAAATTTTTTTAGTCATGAATGAATGCATAGAAGTCAGCTCTGCTGATGCCACTCTCCTCCAGTCAGCGCAGCGAGGTGGAGCTTGGACCCACGCAGGTTTTCCAGGACCTGCCTCCCCTCACAGCCTTCGGATTCAGTTCCCTAGATGTGAAATCCCTCGACGTCTGTCCGGGCTGCGTGAGAACGGCGCGGTGGTGGCAGAAGTCCTGCTCGTGCGTCAGCGAGTCGTTGGCGGTGGGAACTCGCGCTGCGCCTCCTCTCCCAGCGGTTTCCTGAAAAGCAGCTCTTGTAAGCGAGAGGGATCCCACGTGCCTGGGGACCGCGTGAGAGGGACAAGGAGCCCTTTGCCATACCCACAGCCTTAGCTGTTGCTAACAACCTTTACTGTTTAAATAAAAGCCCTTCAGTATTTAGAAACAGGGCTGGAAGAGATGTCCTCATGGCATGGGCATTTCAGCTGAGTTTACAGAAGTGTAACTGCAAGTCTACTGTGTGGGGACAGATGGCGAGTGATGGCAGCAGGACTGTCCCATGTGCTAATGAATTTTCTTTCAGCGTTATGGGCCGCAGCTCCCTGTGGGCTTGCAGGAGTCAGGGGGAGGCTGTCAGGGGAGCATCAACTTTGTGGTTCTTGCCTGTCACCAGCTGGCAGTGGTCGTGTCCTCTGGCTCACACACAAGTCCCCCCAGCCTGGCCCCCGTAGCAGGAGGGTGCTGCTCAGTGGAGGCCAGCGTGTGCTTTTGCTGCAGCCTGCGCCCATAGGGGCTGCTCTGCTCCAGCCACCTGGCAGCCGGGGGAGCACCGAGAGCAGCATGTGTTTCTACCCTTTCCTCCAGCCCCCCTGCATGGCTGAGCAGTGCTGAGGACCTCTGCTGTCCCCTTTTAGCTATCCTTGATTTTGGTGGGCCTTGGAGGTCATTCATGCCATACTGGGCTCCTCTGCCCTTGGCTGGAGAGGCGATTAGTGGAGCGTATGGCAGGATGCTCTAGGCTGAGGCCCAGACTCCTGTAATTTAATAATAATCTTGCCAATGCTTATTGCTGCCTAGCTTGGCTGGGAGACCAAGCTCTATTGAGCTCCCTAGACCTGTGGGAAGGTGCTCAGTGTGTGGCTGTAACCACTGTGCCGCAGCGGTCCCCAGCAGGCTTTGCTGAGAAGAAGACCTTGTAAGGACAGCAAGCCCCGTGCCAGCCTGCAGCAGGTACCACCCATGGAGACCTGTGTGTGCCCCTGATGGCTCTCCCCATGGTCTTCCACAAGCTCAGCTCTGGGGAGCCTCCCCAAGGGTGCCCCCAGCCCCTAACTAAATGGATTTGGAGCAGTGCTCTCCCTGTTGCCGCCAAAGGAGGTCTGCATCCAGCAGCGAGGGCTGCCTGCACTCACACAGCAGCGCCTTCTGCCAGCCTGGCGTCCACCGGAGACTGTTGTGTCTGTTGTTTGGAAACCCAGAGAAAATAGTCAAAAGAGCCAAGCTCTGATTTTTCCAGTCACCTAGGAGCACCCAGACTAGCAGGAAAAAACGCTGCATGCTGAATTCCTATCTTGGGATGCACAGCTTTGGGCTGCTTCCCTGCCAAGCCTAGCCTAATTAAAGATGATTAAGGAAACACACGTATTTGGTGATGATGCCAGGGAATTTCTGATAGAAAGGAGGGTCTGGGTTTAGAAAACTGGCCCAGCTGGGAAAAAGAGCCTTTTTTACCCAAGTGCGAAAGGATTTTGCTGTTGTCTCCATAAGGAGGCCTCAGCATGTTAATTCCTCTCTAGGCTCTAAGCATTACAGAATCTGATTTCCTTTTCCTTCCTTGCTGCAGTTAATGTATCCCACTTTTTGCAGCTCTGCTTTGCAACAGCCCCGGCAGCTCCGAGGAGAAGGTTTCAGAGGAAACGAAATTCAAAGTCTGTGTAAACGTTGCCCAGGCTAAATATTAATGCTTCTAGAATACCTCTGGAAATGAATAACTGCTGTCCTCACTTTGGGAAACCGATAGGGTCGTGTGTGCCCTCAGCAGGCTGCTGGCAGCTCTGCCCTGGGTAGCTCTCGGCCCCAGCACCCTGGCATGTACTGTCAGTGCCAAGGTGGACCTTAACTCTCCTTTGCGTTTTCTGCCTTGCAGCAGAAGAAGTCGTACCTGGAGCGGAGCGTGAAGGAAGCAGAAGATAACATCCGGGAAATGCTGATGGCCCGAAGGGCGCAGTAGCTGTGCGGTTCCCCCCAGGGCCTCCCGCGACACCCTCTGGGTGGTTTCGGGCAGCTCTGCCTGTGCGCTGCTCACCGCCGCCCAGCTGCACGAGCTCTGTCCTGTGGCAACTTCAATAAAAATCTGCTGCAAAGACTGAGCTTATTTCCTCTGCCTGCTGCCTCAGCATCTCACAGTGGCTGCTCTCCCTGCGGGAGTTTGATGGAGAAAGGAGGTGGTGGTGGGATTTGGGGTGCGGGCCCTTTGGGGAATCCTGCTTCACTTTAAAGCAGCCGTAGTCCTTGTCCTCTGGAAAGACTCTGCGCGCTGCTCAGCACTGGGCACTAGGGAAGGCGTTGTTCTGCTAGAGTGGGGCTGGCAAAACTGCAGCGGTGGAAAAGGGAGGCTGGCAGGGCAAGGCAGAGCAGGGCTGTCACAGGTACCTCCAGGTCCACAACGGGTGGTCATTTATTCTGTCTCAGCGGTGACAGGCCCTGGTTCCCTTCTTGTATACACAGGCCTGGCAGAGCCCCAGCACAGCAGAGAGCTCCTGGAGGGCCAGTGCCACCCTGTGCTTCGTGCTCGCAGTGCACCAGCCTGGCTTCCTTCCCGTACTCCTGCCTTTGCTGCTTTTCTGAAATGGAGCTTTCAGGGACATGTCCTCTCCTGCCAGCAGCTCCTTGGGACCCTGCAGCTGGGCAGGAGTTTCCAGGTCCCATTGCCGACCCCCCATGCTCTCGCCCCGTAGACACATGGGCGCTGTCACACTCTGGGCTGGCCCTTCACCACCCGCTTCCCCCCAGGCTCCCAGGCCATGTCACCTGCTCACCGGCTGGTCCGACTTCATCATCGCTGGTGATCACATACCTGCACTGGCTGCAGTCGCTGCCCCAGGGACATGGGGGCCTGTGGGCTGATCCCCCCCAGTGCACTCACACGTGCACACTCAGTAGGGAGCCCTCACCCAGGACAGAGTTTAAGAGGAATTTAATAAGATCAGACAGACTGCGCTGATCAGGCACTGGACAAGTGTATGTACCGACCAGCTGGTCATTTACACCCAACTGGTCCTTTCATCCCCATACCTCAATATTTTTCCACACTTGTTCCTTTCAAAAATCACCTATGCCTCCGCCTTAGGGTCCTCCATTAAACATCCCATAGCAAGTCCTGTGCAATCCCAAACAGCTTTTCCCTGCATCCGATAATATGTCCCACCCACAGGCATCAACCCCTTATTCCGAAAGGAGATCTGGATAGCGGCTCTGGGTCACCCTTGGGAATGGGCATAGCCTGGACGTGGGGCGGAGTGTCTGCGGGGACAGCCCTGGGAAAGGCCCTGGCCTAGGTGTCTGTGCCTTGAGTGTCCTTGGTTGGGTTCCTGCCTGCCGTTGTGCCCGTGTGCTCCTGTGGGCTTGTGGATGGGCCTGCGAGGGGCTGATGGCCCCTGTGATGGGCTCCCCTCCTGCTGGGTTTTGCTGAGCTCCTGTGTGGGTGTGTGAAGGTGCTTTATCCCATAACCGACCACAAGCTGCCATGTCTGCTGCTTCCCAGTCTTGGTGCTGGTGCTTGCTGGCATCTGCCAGCTGCCATGCTTGGCAGCACGCAGCAAAGATGCAGGGGTGGGCAAACCAGGTGGGTCCTGGCCCAGGTGTCCACCCATTTTGGTCCCGGAGCAGGGTGCGGGCCTGGCCTGGGCAGGGCAGATCAGCCTGTAGCTGGGCTCGGTGGGCAGGGACTGCCCCGCGGCAGGTGCTGCCTTGCACCGGGCTGGGCTGAGCTTCACCCCTGCCCTGGCCTGGCACTGGAATGGGGAAAGTGGCATCCAGGCTCACTGGGGGACTGGCAGACCCCTCTCTTCTCCAGCACCCTGAGCCTGATTCCGCCCCCCAGACCCAGGCAGCTGGCACGCCGCATGGTGCAGGGTAGCTGGAACCTGGGGCAGCCCTTACTGATGGAGTGTGGGAGGTGTGGTGTCCCCTGTGTCCCCAAGGACAGGCACTGTGCCACCAAGGGCAGGGTGCTGCAAGGGTGTGTGCTGCTGTAGCCACACGAGCCCAGGACCACAGCCACTTCGTTGGCGTTTGCGACGCGTGCCAGAGCAGGAGGCAGAGAGCAGCAAACCCACGTCCTCGCCCCTTCCCGCGCTGGGGGGCTGGGGGCAAATGGCCCCAGACCAGCTCCTGCTCCTACCCGAGTCAGAGCAAGAACCAGCCTGTGGCTGTGAGGTGACTGCACAGGGCTGGGGGGGGTCACCTTGTGCCCAGCAAGGCCATTTCTGGGGAGCAGCCAAGGCCAGGCTGGGTGGGCTGACCACCACGCTGGGACGAGGGGCTGGAGGGAGGGGGAGAGGGGGCAGCCGGGCAGGCAGGCGCACGGGCGCAGGGCAGCTCACACTCCACCTTCCCCCCTGCCAAGGCGGGGTGAGCCAGGGACGACCCTTCTGAGCCCCGACGGTCGCTGAGCTGCCAGGGAGGTGACAGTGATCACGAAGGTGACAGCGACCATTCCTGGATCAGGGGAGCCTCCAGGAGCCCAGGAGCAGACCTGAGCTTAGGGCTGCAGCCTGCAGGGGGGCAGCCCCCAAGCAAGGGGCTTGAAGGCTCCTGGGTACAGGCTGCTGCTGGAGGCCCTCATCAACCCAAACCAAATTGTCTTGCCCCAGACCAGAGCCCCAAAACTGCATTTCTAAGACCCAAGCGGAGGTGTACAGAGTGTCCAGGCTGTGCCAGAGGTAGCAGGCACCCGGGGGGGGGGGAACTCCCAGACAAAAAGCACGGCAGAACCCAGTAAGGTGCCTTGTGAGGCCTGAGCAAGCCTTGCAGCATTGGTGGCCGTGGCCCTGCCATGCAGTTTGAAGCTAAGCCCTTGTCCCTGCAATGGTTCCCTCAGGCCTGGATGCCAGACCCAGGCCCATGCAGGAGCAGGGGATCAGAGCTGCTGCCTTGGCTGCAGCACAGGAAGAGCCTTAGAGTCCAGACAAGCACAACCCTCATTTAGCTCAGCTTGGGCCACCCTCCCCTCTCCTGGCACCTGCTGCCAGGTCTCAGGGAGCTGGATGCAGCATACACAAACTGAGGGACAGTGAGCCCTGCTGAAAAAGAGTACAAGATCGCTAGGTGATCTTCAGACAATACAAAGCAAAGCCAACGTGCGTCAGTCCACCAGGATCGGTTTTGCTCCTCAGGCGGGGAGAACAGCAGCGAACCGGGGCAGTGGGCAGCTGGGTGGGAACCATCCGCCTTGGTGACCAGCAGCAGGATTCCCCACTTTTCTGCAGACGAAAGCTTTTTATCCCTCTTCTGGCCAGGCATGCCATGAAACAGCTTCAGCTATAACTCCTCAGCACTAAATTAATCCATGGCCATGTTTCTTCTTACCCATTAATTTACCCCCCGCAAGCCTATACTCTGCAGCAGAGAGATGATGGATCACTGCTCAAAGCCCCTGAATGGGATCAGTCCTCCCCCAAGAGCTGCTGGTGCCCACATGCAGCAGCTCAGTATGTGCTTCCCCCAGCTCTCTGCCATCCCAGGAGCTGCTGGAGAGGCTGCCAGTCCCAGAAGGGGACCTGCATGTCCAGCCCTGAGTAAGCAGAGGGATGAAAACCCAACTGAGCTGCCCTGTGCAGGATGAGGGGGTTGCTGGTGTCAGACACAGGCATTCCACCCTCCCACCCCAGCTGGTTTCACTGCACTCTCGCGGCTTATGCACCAGGTTGCTGCAGAAAATCCCCCAGATGCTGGTAACAGCAGGGCCAGACAGCCCCAGCGAGGGGTCAAGGCACGAACTTCTGCAGCAAACCTGCTTGAAGCTGCTTGAAGCCAAGTCCATCATTGCTGCTGCAGAGTCAGCACATGCGGGAGGCCGAGAACAGACAGCGACGGGGGAAGCACACCCTCTACGGGTCAGATTTATTGAAACAGTCAGGACCTAGCGAAGAAAATCAACTGTTGGCTTTAATTATTGCGTACGTCTTCATTTCTAGGACTAGGAAAATTTCAACTGATAAACATACATTTCATCAGAATGCCTTTGGCTGAAATATACCATTAGCACATTCTTCAAAGTTACAACAAAAGTCTTAGAAATGTTAAAAAGGGATTTTTCCTTTACTAAAATAAAGGAGTGCACCCCCCACCCCAACAAGGCGCTAGGACTGACAGACAGGAACTCTTGGCTGTGCAAAGCAGAGCGTTGATTACAGTAACAGAAAGAAGTCAGGACAGGAGTGGGGAGCCTGCAGAGCACTCAGTGAGAGGTATGGGAGGCGGCTGCAGCAGAGTCAGGTCAGCATGTCCCAGAGGCAGCAACAGCAGAGCGCGGTCCAGCACGCCGTCAGGCAGGCGCTCTCGCCCGAGTCGTCCCTCCGCCGCTCCTCCACAACGTACACTGCAGGGACAGGAGAGCTCAGTCAGTCAAAGAGCAGCACAGCAACGCCCGCAGCAGCCCACCACGTCTGCCGCCCACGGCACAGCTGGCTCCGGCACAGCCGCAGTGCCCCTCTGCACCCCAGCACTCACTTTGGGTGGCCCACGCTTGCTAGAGACAAGCTCATGCACAGGCGAGCACTCGCAGGAGGGGAGGTGCCAAGCTTCAATGCTGGGTGCCGCAGCCCCTTGGGCCACGATTTCATCACCGCAACAGCACCCTGTGAGGACCCACTGCCCCCTCCCATCACTGCAGCACCCCTCAGACAGGAAGGGTCCCCGGGGGAAGCGCTTCTTTTCGCAGCTGGGCCCAGGCTGCTGGGACTGCACAACATTATGATCTCGACACAAGCAGCCAGTGCAGGTCAGCCAGGACCAGACTTCTGTTACATGGCACACAGTTATTGAGCAAGAAAACAGGCTCAGCCTGGAAGGTGTCTGCTCCGAGTGAGCTGCCCTCCCAGGAGCGCTGGTGCCTAAGCATCCCTGCCTGCCCCTGCCCTCTGGCAACCCCCAGCCAGCGGCATGTCCCTGGAGCAGCGTGCCCATGGGTGCCCCAGCTGAAGCCAGTGCTCCTCCAGGCCCCGCACAGCTGCTGTTCCTGGAGTGAGAGATACTCAGCCCAGGCAGCAGTGCTGGAGGGGACCCTGCACTCCTACGGCACTTGGGGTGCTGGGGAGGGAGCACATGGGAGGAGGATAGTGGATCAGACATCGCTAAGGGCCAAACTCCCACCCAGCTGCTCACTTGCTGCCTCTCCTCAGCAGGGCAAGATGGGAGAAGTGGATGAGAAAGCTCGTGGGTCGTATAAAGACAGGGAGATTGCTCACCTAGTACCATCACGGGCAAAACAGGCTCAACTTAGGGGAAAATTAAATTAGTTTATCACCAATTAACACAGATTTGGCTAGCGAGGAACAAAGACAAACACTAAAACACCACCTTCCCTCCTGCCTCCTCCACCTCATCCCCCTAGCAGCACAGGGGCCAGGGAATGGGGGGCTGCGGCCCGTACACAGCGACTCCTCTCCTGTCTGCCGCTCCTGCCAGGAGAGGTGAGCTGTGTGACCGTGTGCGTGAACAGGGAGGTGACACCTGCGGGCTGAGGTTGTTTCCCTGCAGCCTTGGCAGGGTCCACGCCCCCCTGAAGCAATCTGTGTTCTGGGTACATTAATCTTTGGAGGGATCATTAGGCACCTGGTGATGGAGAAGGCAGCTCATGGCTCTCAGCAAACAGTGCTCAGACCAGCAGGAGCAGCTGCCCTGGACCAGACCAGGCGCTGCTGGGGGGCTGTTGCAGAGGTCCCACCTGGCCTGAGCTCCAACACAGCACAGCCTTTGGGCACCAATGTAGGGCCCCTGCCAGGAGGACCTGCTCCAGCATGGGTCCTCTCCACGGTCCTTCTGGAAACATCCACCTGCTCCATGGTCCTCCACAGGTTGCAGCGAATACCTGGAGCACCTCCTCCAACCCGCTACTGTTTCTCACTCTTTTGTTCCCTCCTCTCTCTCTGGCATTTTCTGCCCTTTCTTAAATACGTTCTCACAGAGGCACCACCAGCTTTGCTGATGTGCTCAGTAGTGTCCTGTGGTAAGTCTGTTGTGGAGCCTTGCCACCTACAGCAGGACAAAGAGGTAAGGTCCCAGGGACAGGAGATGGTCTCAAGGTGAGATTCAGCTACTGTGTATGAATGGCCATGGGGAGGTGGGTACAGACAAGTCCCGGGAAGAGCCGAGGTCAGTGGCAGAGCAGTGTCCCTCCTGGCTGGAGAAAGCTCACTCTGCATTTTTGGCATTGGGCAGAGGGTGCTTTTGCACCAGCCAGCACTTCCCAGTGGTAGGAAGAGCTCGCTCGTCCCAGGCAGCAGGCCCTACAGGAACAGCAGGGGATCAGCTCTGGCTGACTGACCTACCCGATATAAAGTCACCTGGTCACTGCAAGGAGAGCAAGCGGGAAGAGGCTGTGGCAGAGCTGGGGTGCATCACCTTCAGAGCCTCCCTCTCTCACAGCCTCCACAGCTGAGGCCAAGGAACACTGACAGTGCCGATGTCCAGAGGGCTCCAGGATCAGCAGGAGGCTGACTTGGAAAACAACCGGGTGGGTTCCTTGCCATTGGGTCACTTCCGTGCACAATCAAAAAAGCACAGTTTTAGCACAGTGAAAACGACAAGAACCTGCCTGCTGCCAGGTCTGGCCAGGCCACAGGCAGGAAAGGCTGGATAGGCACCCAGGGCAGAGTTTTCATTGCGATGCCAGCTTCCGTAGCTACAAGTGCATTTGCAGTTTGTCTGCTTGTTGTCTGTTTAGACCAGCACCGCTAAGTCAGCTTGCTTTAATAGGTGGCTGTTCCCTGACACTGCTCCAGCCCTATTACGCACATAATTGCCTCCTCCCCTAGGAAGTCAGGGCAGGGATCAGTCCTTGCTCCAGCTCTGTGTCCATCTTGCATGCTAGGGGACTTCCAGCTCTGCCTGCTCAGCACCCGAGGCACAGCCAGCTCTTACCAGGCTAAGAGGCAGCAATCCTTGGACACCTCACCTGCTAAGGGGCAGATGCCTGGATCACACCCCCAAACGCTCAGTGTATCACCTCATGGACAGAAACCATTTAAGCTCTGACCCTCGAGGGCTGCCCAGAGGCTCCCAACAGGCTGTTGGGATTTACTGCACATTGCCAGCTGCCTGAAAGCACAGGAGGGAGCCCCAGGTTTGGGTGGAGCTCTCCCAGCAGGGTCTCCTGCCTGAGGCCAGTGTGCTGTCTACTCTTTCTGCCAGCCCCTGAAGCCCATTTGGGACAGATGAGCAGTTTACCTTTGGTTCCTCCTCACTGAGCTTGGGCTATCATGCCCAGAACCGCAGCAGTTTGAAGGCAGGCACGTAAACTTCCTTCCTTAAAGCCTTCTTGGGTTTGTTTGTTACGGTCTGTGTGGGAAACGTGCCCTCACACAGGAGTCTGACCCAGACAGGCAGCTAGTGCTTTAAGTCAAGTGGCTGAACACGTGGTGTTGACAGGCAGAGGCCTGGGCAGGAGACAGCCGGTCATCCGCCTGGTCCTCCCATGGGCTTGCTTTGTGCTCAGAAAAACGTTCCCCCCTTCACTGCTTCAGTTCTCTCAAGAGTGATGGGTGGAGGATAATGTGCTCCGGCTTACATGATACCAAAATCCTGCCATGATCAGGGTGGGGCAGAGAGAGGAATAGCCCAAATAGCTATCCCCCCGCCTCAAGTATCTGCCCTCAGGTACAGTCTGTACCCCAGCCTCAGGCAGCCTCTCTCTTGCCAACAGGAATAACACAGAGAGGCGGCATGTGCTGTGTAGGCACAGCCCAGCTCCAGGGGAGCCACTGCATGGTGCTGGCAAAGCACCACTGTCCATCCTTCCCTCCAGGGCTTTGCAGCTGGCTGTGAGCATTCAGTCACAGCTTGCTCCAGGAATGTCAGGGAGGAAGCACATCTCTTCTCCAGACAGCCCCAGAAAGAGTTGGCAGCGTGCTGCAGGGCTGTGACAGGCTGCGCTGGAGTAGGAGAGGCCCGGCGTGCTCTCCTCCCCGAGGAGCTGCTGGCCCTGCCTGCCCCTGCAGAGCCAAAGCAGGCACCTCCAGGCAGAAGCAGACCAGGACCTGATGGAAACCTGGCTCCCATGCACAGACCAAGGCCCTGCAGGCTGTTGGGCAGTGCTGCAGTCGTGGGGGAGGCTGTATGACCTCCTCCCCACAGCCTCTGGCCAGGGCAGGGCTGCGCCCAGGGCCAGCAGCCCTGCCACACCAGCAAGGAGTGCAGAACAAGGTCGATGACTTGCGAGCCCAGCACCCTGGCCGCCTCCTGCAATCCAAGAGAGCCTATTTCATCCCTTTGAAAGGGTGGACCACAGACCCATCCCATCCAAATGGGCAATCTGTCCCAAGGCAGACAGGACTTTGGTCAGGCCCTTCCCTCCTATCTGCCCACAGCCCCAAACTTGCACTCAAAACCACGCATGGAAGACTTGTAAAGGCTTCACGTTCAAAAGCATGAAGACTTGTGAGCGTTTGACCTTATACAGCATTGTATCAGTAGCTCTCCATTCACTGCCTCTTCTCCCCAGTGAGGCGACCCAAGTCCGCTCATTCCCGTACACCTCCATGCAGTGCAAGCTATCATCAAGCAGCCAGTCAGTTCCCCAGGGCAGTGGGCTATAGCGATCACCCCCACGCAGCAGCAGGAAAGAAGAGAGCTGTGCCCTGCTGTCCAGAGGAGAAACTGGCTTAGCAGAGCTGCCCAGACTGTTTTGCTTTTCTTCCCCAACCGGCACTGCTGGGAGCAGCTGGACACCCTGACATTGGATCCGTTTACCCTCCTCAGCTGAGCAGCATTCTCCCTTGCAGCAGACAGAGCTGCCCTTCTGTCTGGCTTAACACACCGAGCTGTGATGAGAAGCGAGCCCTGGCGCCACACGACGCCTTTGTGCAAACCCAGTCATACGACCAAGCTGCTCAGGAAGGAGAGCAGCAGGGCAGAGCTGGGCAGAACAAGTTCAGCTTGCAAGACTGAAGGAGGCACTAGTGTGTTTCAGGCTGGGAAAAACCTTCGGGCTTTTTTTTCCTGGTGGATCCAGGAGCTCTGAACAAGCAGCTAACTCTTTGATGCCTTTGCTTCCTCTGAGAAGGTCCTGTTACAGTAAGTGAAGGCAAAACACATACCAAATGCTCCAAGAGTCCTGTATAAGACGATGACATGCAGTTGTTTGGCAGGGCAGAGTGCACACACAACAGATGGCCAAGAGCTCCTCACCAGAGTGGGGCACCAGCCATGCCCTCCTGCCTACGTTCAGGTGGGAGAGGATGTTTGCCAGCTCCTGCCATCCCTCAGACCGAACAGCCAAGGGTGCTATTCCCATGGCTGCTCAGGAAGCTTCCAAACCAGCTCCCTGTGCTGGAGCTCTGAGGCAGCTCTGGTTTCTAACTGGCTGCCAAGTGCCACTCAAGCTGTCGTACTTCGGAGCCATGGAGAGCTGGATGGCTGCTGCCAGAGCATTGCCATACCCAAAACTGAGGGCCACAGTGCCCTGAGACATCCAGATCTGCACAGTGGAAGGGGGCTAGAAGGATGTTTAGGGAAGCACTGGTTCCTGGTTGTTTGGAGGCAGCAGGGTGACTCTGACCTCTGGAAAACACTAGCAAGAACACATACCAGAGAACTTGCTCCAGAGCAATGTCCTTGCAGCTTCAGACTGAGTGAAACCCAGGGGAACCTGACACCCTTCCCTGCCCCAGAAAAAGCTCTGCAGCATGTGACACTCCCAAATCTGGTGAACAGCATAAGGTTACACTGCTTTGGGGGTGCCTCAGGTACCCTCAGCTCCCTTGCTGGAGCAGCTGAGATGAGCTCTCAGGCTGACAACACCTGGCCTGAGGGTGGGTACCCTCTCCTCTGAGCACTAAGGTATGGCACTTCAGACTGAATGCAGGCAGACCTAGCTAGCCAGCTGCTCTGGCCAGCCTCTGGCAGGCATCTGCTGACCAGAGGAGGCCACGTCACTGCAATGCAAACTACGGGCTGGAGGGCAGTTACTAGTTTCAGCCACTCCAGCCAAGCCCATCTTCACCCTGGTCGAAGGCAGCCGTATCTGTAGCTGCAGCCAAGGCACCATCCAGCTAAGAGCTCTAACACCACCGTCTTTTACTGCTAGAGTTAAAGCAACATTGCTTTCTGGTAGCTCAGCGCTAAGCTACCAAGGAGCAACGCTCGGGCATGCAGAAGACATGAACTGGCAAATGACACACTAACACTGACAAATCTTCCATCATAGCACACAAACCAGTAAGGGATTTTGCTGGTTAGTCGGCAACTTGCAAAGAAGTTGGTGAAATTGAGTATAACAGCATACTTTGCTGGAGGATGGGTCTGTATAACCTTCCACACGCCAAAGCAGAGTTGAAATGGATGCTGCCCTGTGCAACTTATCACAGAATCACAGAATGGTTGGGGTTGGAAGGCACCTCTGGAGATCACCTCGTCCAACCCCCCTGCTTGAGCAGGTACACCTAGAGTAGGGTGCACAGGACTGCGTCCAGGTGGGTTTTGAATATTTCCAGAGAAGGAGACTCCACAACCTCTCTGGGCAGCCTGTTCCAGTGCTCTGTCACCCTCGAAGTAAAGAAGTTTTTCCTCATATTCAGGTGGAACTTCCTGTGTTCCCCTTGTCCTGTCATTGGGCACCACTGAAAAGAGTCTGGCCCCATCCTCCTGGCACCCGCCCTTCAGATATTTGTAAGCATTGATTATAGTAAGCTGTCCATGACTGCAGGCATACAAGAAGAGTTTGCCTGAAGTATTTATGATTAATCCAGTAGAAGTTTTAAACTACAGCCAAGTGTCAAGGACATACTGACAAAGCATGTATAAAGTGCTGTTATGAAACACTTACTGAAATATTAAACAAAATGGCTTTTCCAAATTTGGGCCTGTGCAGGGGGAGACTGGCACTTTCACGACACGGCCGCTCAGCTGACTCGCATCAGATGCTGCCTCTCAGCACAAGTGGGTCACAGCAGCAGTGGGCATCGCTCCTCCCCTGCCAGTCAGCACCTTCAGCTGCCTGCGTGGCACTGCTGCTGGCAGCTTCTGCTAGAAAGGTCTGCACTGAACTGGCTGATACACAGGCACAACTGCCCACTAACAATTTAGGGCAGGACTGGGACAGGAGAAGGGACAGCGAGGGAAAGCAGCCAGGTCAAGACCTTTCTGGAACTCACCATGGGTTTGGGGGATGTGCCTTTCTTTTTGAAACAGTGAAACAGCACGGGAAAGAGACCACATCCTTTCACTCTCTTCTTTCTTTCACTCTCTTCTGCTAAAACCTGGAAGTCATTTAAACTAGAGCTAACATTTAAACTGGAGCTAGCAGTTGGCAAAGGCACAGCTGAAAGCCTCTGGGTAAGGATTAAGGGACAGACAAGTAAAGTGGATGTTGTTTTGGTAGTCTACTATAGGCCACCCAGCCAGGATGATGACACTGATGAGTCATTCTTTAAGGAACTAAGGGTTGCTTCCAAGTCATCTGCCCTTGTCCTTATGGGGGACTTCAACTTGCCAGATGTCAACTGGGAATACCACACAGCTGGCACAAACAGGTCCAGAAGATTCCTAAACTATCTGGATGATAACTTCTTGGTACAGGTACTAAGGGGACCAACCAGGAAAGGTGCCCTCCTCGATTTGTTGCTCATTAATAGAGAGGGTCTCGTGGGTGAAGCAGCAATTGGCGGCTGCCTTGGCCACAGCAACCACAAAGCAGTCAAGTTTAAAATCTATGGTAACAGGAGGAAAATTGCCAGCAAGACCTCAACTCCAGATATGAGGAGAGTCGACTTCAAGCTGCTCAGGGAACTACTTGAGGTTTAACAAGGCCAAGTGCTGGGTCCTGCTCTTGGGTCACAACAACCCTGAGCAATGCTACAGGCTTGGGGAAGAGTGGCTGGAGAGCT
>WAAD01001272.1:19266-43573 GCA_013389945.1 Fregata magnificens
ATACTGTCTCTCACAGTATCCTCCTGGACAAAATGTCCAGCATACAGCTGGATAAACACATAATGCAATGGGTGAGTAATTGGCTGATGGGTCGGGCTCAAAGGGTTATAGTAAATGGGGCTACATCAGCCTGGCAACTGGTCACTAGCGGGGTTCTGCAGGATCCCTCCTGGGACCAGTGCTCTAATATTTTCATAAATGACTTGGATGCAAGACTTGAAGTATTACTATCAAAGGTCGCCGATGACACAAAATTGGGAGGAACTGTGGACACCCTCGAGGGCTGAGAGGCCCTGCAGAGGGATCTGGACAAATTAGAGAGCTGGGCAATCACCAACCGTATGAAGTTTAACAAGGGCAAGTGCCGGATTTTGCACCTGGGACACGGCAACCCTGGATGTACGTACAGACTGGGGAACGAGAGGCTGGAGAGCAGCCCCACGGAGAAGGATCTGGGGATCTGGTCGACGGCAAGCTAAACATGAGCTAACAGTGTGCCCTGGCAGCCAAGAGGGCGAACGGTGTCCTCGGGTGCATCTAGCACTGCATTGCTAGCCGGTCGAGGGAGGGGATTATCCCGCTCTACTCTGCACTGGTGCGGCCTCACCTTAAGTACTGTGTGCAGTTTTGGGCACCACAGTATAAAAAGGATGTGAAGCTACTAGAGTGTCCAGAGGAGAGCCACAAAGATGGTGAAGGGTTTAGAGGGGAAGCCATATGAGGAGCGGCTGAAGTCACTTGGTCTGCTCAGCCTGGAGAAGAGGAGACTGAGGGGAGACCTCATCGTGGTCTACAGCTTCCTGACAAGGGGAAGAGAGGGGCAGGCGCTGATCTCTTCTCCCTGGCAACCAGTGACAGGACCCAAGGGAATGGCAGGAAGATATGCCAGGGGAGGTTTAGGTTGGGCATTAGGAAAAGGTTCTTCACCCAGAGAGTGGTGGAGCACTGGAACAGGCTCCCCAGGGAGGCACTCATGGCGCCAAGCCTGACAATATTCAAGAAACATTTGGACAATGCCCTCAAACACATGGTGTGAATTTTGAGGTTGTCCTATACAGGGTCAGGAGTTGGACTTGATGATCCTTGTGGGTCCCTTCCAACTCAGGATATTCTATGATTCTAAACCAGCAGCACATTGTGGCACAAGTACCCTTCTGCAGAAAGCCTCTGAGAATAAGCTGTGTTCTTCCCCATGCAGGGGGTTACAGTACTTTACCAAACCCATTCACCTTCCAAGTTCAAGGAAAGCCCCAAAGACCACCATCTGAAATACACATTTGAGAAGTCACTGCCCTCCACTGTACAGCTGCTTTCCCAGAGAGAGCAAGAGTCTCAAGAGGGCGGCTTTCTGCCACCGCCAGCTCACGGGAGCTGGTGTCAAACGCTGCTGGAGTTTGAGAGGAAATACAGTTGCCACTGGAAGTTTTCAGACTTCGAGAGCATCTGGGCAATACTCTAAACAAGAACAACCACCTCTCCCTGACGGTTTGAGTTTAATGATGACTTTCTTTGAAGCTTCATCAATGAAGAAGTTGTAGCTCCGTCGCTGTCACCAGACAAATTGCCAGAGAAACTTTAAACACAGCCATACAGCATTAATGCTAAAAAGCTTTTCTCATCAACCAGTTGGATGTGGAGCTTATACAGGAGAGTGTAAGAGCAGAACAGGTGAAGTTGGTCAACTATTCACTTACAGCTACCAAAGTGCATAGGGTAAAAAACAGTGCAGAGGAAGGCTAGCTAAACTATTCCCAGCTAAGCCTCTCATTAACCTGGAGACACGCTATACCAGCCCTCTCATTTTGGACACTGTGCAACTGAAAATCAGCTTCAAAGCACTACCCCAAACAGTGACAGAAGTACCCAACGAAATCAAGAGTGTGTGGTAGCACCTTTATTTACTCTTCCCAGCCTATGCATTAGCGCTACTTTAAATGCAGAGGATCCCCTGGAAACAACATAGTAAGAGACAGCATAACAAAACTCTAAGCACCTTACTCAATCCTCTTAAAATCATTTCATTAGGAAGCCTTTCACAGCACATTACTAATGCAAGGCACCCAACATCTTCCCAACTCACTTCAATCAGCAGTTTTCCATTAACAGAGATCAGGTTTTCTACTGGAATAGCTTTGCCAACAAAACCCCAACCCAAAATACATCAGTTAAGGGAACTGCTGGTTTTGTATGCTTCTTGTCAGAAGCCTGAATGCCTCCAAGCTAAAGCCACCAGTTTGCTACGGCAAGCCTTACTGAGGACTTCATTAGCTGCTTTGTGCCTCTCTTGTCCAAGGTCAGGCACTCCAAAGATCTCTTATGGCATGCCAGGGTCCTTGCCACTATGATCAGAAACCCATTAGCACTTTGGGACTGGTGGTCCAATAGAGAAGAGAAACAAGGGTGATTTCTCTCAGAGGCACTAGACAGCACTCAGTTTTAGGCTCAAGTTTTGATGCTTCCATTGTTTTTTCTAGAACAAGATGGGAGAGTGTGTAAACTGAGCATACCCTCCCATGTTCTAATCAACCTTAAAGAGTGTAGATCACAATGAATCATGCTTACGCTGAAAATGGTAGCACTCCCTGTAATCACACAGTACCAGCCTGCACAATCCAGTGTAAATAACTCCCACCTTGTTTTTAAAACAAATACTACAATACCTTGTTATTTCATGTACAGTCTGCTTTATCTTAAGCATACACATTTGGTTTCTTCTCATACTTAATTGATATGTTAATCATTAGCTCCATGAGGGAAAGGCATGAGCGGTACTTTTCACCTGGTTTGGTATAAACTAAAATCATGACCTTAGACTGTAGTGCTCCTTATCACAGTGCTTCACTGGGTCTACAAGGATTGCAGTATAAGGATACCAGCTTTGATGACAGAACCAGCCCATCCTGTCCCAGGGCCCAGGCACAGACATCACTGTTAAGGTACTGACCTACCTACATGGGGAGCCCCCTTGGAAAGCAGGCAGCCATGGCGCCCAAGAGCCCTTAAGCTCTGCAAGCCCTCCCAGAAGTCTTGCTGCACGTTACCGGAGGCCCTGGCCCTCATCTAGGTATTTCAGGTATGACATCCAGGCAGACAGACAGCAAGCAAAAGCCCGCTTCAGGCAAGCCAAGGGGCAGGCTCAGCCAAGAAGTCAGCCACCCGGGGACAGGCGAGGTGTGTGCACACCCAGGCTTGGTCCGGCCTAGCACCAGCCAGCTGCGGGGACCCTTTCTTCTTCCTAAGGTGAGAGAGCTAGGAGCATGAGAAAAGCTGTAAGTCTTGAAGTTTACTTCTTCTTTAGCTCCAGCTGCGTGCTAGCACACAGATCCACCCTGCATGCAAACAAGTTAGTTACACTCCTAGCTGCTGTAAGCTATTAGGCAAGGTCTGGAGCACACATGAGGAAGCAACAAGCAGCGGTTTACCAACAACCACTGCTACTGCAGACCAGAAACTCTTCCCGTGGTATCTGAACAGCTGTTTGCCATAGTAACAACTGTTCAGAGCAGAAGTATTAATTAATAACACAGTCTTCTCGTCTGGGCGAAAGCACGTAGCAGAGAAAGGACCAATAAGCCTTTTCCCACATGTGAATAAAGTGGTTTTTATCACAAGCCACTTCTGCACCAAGAGCTTTGTTTTCGCTTGTCCAGCAGCAAGCAAGAAGTCTTGCCTAAAACTGCACAAGAGCATTTTAATAATAATTTCTTACAGGGTTAAGTGTTGCCTGCAGCAGTTTGCTAAATCAAGTCAGTCTGTGCATCTGGTTCTACCTTCAAAACATTCTTACCCAAGTCCTTTGAAAGTCTTTCCGTTCAGGACGGAGACCAGAGAAGGAAAAGTCAGCACAAGGGCGTTAGTGGCAGCCAAGGGATACAGAGGTGACAGTGACTAGAAGTCAAGTGTTTCTGAGCCACATTTTGGGGTGCGCACTCTAGGTCTGCAGACCCAGCACTGCAGAAGGAAGGAACGCCCAGCCCTGACCTCCCAGACAGCCACGTGTCCTGGAGTAAATCCCACGCAGGCAGCAAGTGCAGAAGGGGAGATTGCATGACTGGGGAACAGGGACCCTAGAACTTTAACTAAAACTTTCATACTAGCTGCCAACAAGGCTCCTCTCTGCCCCAGGCCTCCTCCCTTGCCAACAAGACCTCCAGGGCAGAGCCTGGGCACAGATGGGATCCAAGTCCCTTGGCAAGAAAAGCATTTAATTATTCTTTCTCCTCTTTGGGGATATTTGCTCATGCTTAACAGCTTCACACCTGTCACATCACATTCCCCAGCCCCCCAACGCCTTCCTGCCCAGGGGCTTCCACTGTACGCACAGTCTCTACTGATACCATATTCAGATTTCAGGAAATACCTTAGCACACTCCTGAAACAGATACCAGTCAGAGCCAGATGGAAATACAATAGCCTACTTCCAAGCAAAAATCTTCCAAAGTTGCAAAATGCTCAGAGCAAGTTTCACAATCCCCAGCTCCAAATACAAACAGCTCTACTGCCAGAGCCACCTGAGCAAAAATCAGGTATCAAGGAAGCAAACTGCCAGTGAGTACAGGCAGTTTCACCTGCAAATCCCCCGCGCCACCAGACAGCTGCTGCTGACCCAGCCCAGATTTCAGCCTGGACTCAAGTAGAAGCGACTGATCTACAACTACCCACTACCAGACCTGCCCTCTTCCGTGGCTGCATGACTATATCCAGCAGGTTAGGAAAATTCCTGACTTTCAGTTCCCGTAAGTCTGAGAAGTTGTTACAGTCACCCTAGAGAGCTGTTTCAGCTTTCACGGAGCTGAAAAGGCAATACATTTCAGGGAAATTACTGTGCAGGTGTGCCAAGTGAGCACTTTCCAAAGCCAATGCTGCGCTGGCCACATTTCACACAAGGGTAAAGTTCTTCCCCTCTCACACATTGCATGTGCTCCAAGCATGGGTTATGTCTGATCATAAACCGTGCAGAAGATTTTCTTGCAGCTGAGCTCAGGGCTGAGAAAGAGGTGAGTTTCCCCACCGGAGCACACAGGGATGGGATTCAGAGATCTTTGAGACAATGGAAGTGATACTAATCAGCATTTATGGAGTATAGACATGCCCAGGAAGGATTCTAAAAAGCAGGGCTACCAGGCACTCCTTACAGGAGAAAAGCATACCTTACGTAGTAAGTACTCAAGCCTCTGCAGGATGTCAGCAGGCATTGGCCAGCTCTCCAAAGCACTACAAACCCCATCACACAGGTTAGAAAGTGCACAGGAGACACGTCACGTAAGAAACCAGCTTCCCCCGAGCTCGAACGTACAGTAACTCAGGGCTTCAGACCCTTCAGTTTTCTTCTAGACTGCAACAGATGCAGAGACATCTCCCAAAACTACAGAATTTGAGAACTTCCTCTAATGTTTTTTTTTTTTTAATCAGTGAAATTTTAATTTACTGTTAAAGCAAGGAGGAAGTCAACTGCAGGGCTAAGAACAGCACATTCCTCAGCTTCAGCCAGTGTTGTCACTGAGAATCAGCATCAGTCCTAGACTTAAACAAGACCTGGCTTGGAGGGATTTACACAGCACAAACTCAGTCTTACAAGGGTCTTGCAAGAGTGTTTCCAGGTGCCAGACAGGAGGGACAAAGTCCAGTTTTAAAGCAAAGGGAACACGTCACACCGAGTGTCACTCAGGGTAGCAAGACTCTCCCTGAGCAGTCCCCCCAGGGCTCGAGTCCCACAATCTGTGCAGTGCTGGAAAAAGGCTTTTACACAATTTGCTTCTCACCCAGGCTAAGTGCCCAGCTAACGAGGACTGTCCAGAACAGCAGCCTCACTTAATTTGGTCCACTACAGAGCCAGCCTTCGCCTCGTTTAGCCAGTTTGTCTGAAGTGTGTTTTCAGATACAGGACCTGAATTTGGAAATCCTTTTCTTTGCATCAAGCTTTTCTCAGATGATCCCCTCCTTGGGGGTGAAAAGCAGCGAAGGTGAGGTCAGACATCAGCCCCAGGATAGCACTGTTTGATAGCAAACAGCCCCCACTGTTTGTGCAGTCAGCTGACGTGTGCCAGGGACAGAGGGAGGTACGATACAGCAATCTTGGGGAGAGAGGACACCAGGTTTTAATGCACACTACAGTATGAGAAGCAGATAAGAGGACAACTGCCAAGTGAGATGATTTTTTTTTTTCTTTTTTTTCTGGCAAGACACCAGCTGTCTGGAGTTGCAGGTCCTGAAGGTACAGTAACAGTTAAACTAAATGCTCCGACAGACTGCTTAGAAAGGGTCAATATACAGAGAGAAAGCCTGCTGGAATTCCTACATGCTGCCCTCCAAATAAACTTCTGCTGGGGAAGGCTCAGCTCGACATGGTTTGAGAAGTGAGGGGGTAACCACTGAAAGGCATCAGAGAGCCTAACCAGAGTGATTGGGATCCCCTCCTTTCCACACTGAGACCCAGAAAGAGGAAAAATCCACCCCTCTAGCAGAAGGCAGTGACTGTATCTAGGTGACCTGTTTATTCTTGCAGCTGGCCAAACATTAGGAGGCAGGCAGCATCACTGTGACTATTACTCTTATCACAGCTGGCTTTGCTACAAGTAATCAACTTCCAGAAATAAGATTTCCACCCTGTGCGTACAATAGGTCAAACGTAATACTGAGCTTTGTTTGCCTTCGGTTGGAAGGAAGGTTGCTGACAGAGCCTGGTTCCCTTTGGCACAGCACAGAATAGCCTCATCCATTACGTTGTTATGTACCAATGGGAGTGGAGAAATTAAGCTGGACAAATTGTTAACATCACCTAGTGCTTTCACAATTAGTATGCCACTTTGTATTTTGGCTCATTCCACTTCTTTTTAAAGCACGCCATTACCAACAGCATTGTTTCACTTCTAATTTACATAGACTAGAAAGCACCTGCTGACCAGTCAGCAGATACTGTGGTTTCCTTATGACAGTTGATATCAAATTATTCTATAATGAAAATACTGGTGGGGAAATGAGATATTTTCTGGAATGAGGTATTTTCTTCCCCCGAAGCAAGACCCTGCTGCTCAAGAGGGCCCAGCTTCTTACGCCGTGCTCCACACAGGCACCGCGTTCCTACTGCTGCGCATTTCCCAGCTTTGTTCTGGTGCAGTCGAGTTCCCTCTAGCTACCCAAAGCACTCTGTGACACCAAATGGCAGATCTACAGTATTCCAGGAACTCACACCGGGACTGACTTCATGTGGACAGACACGAAGACAGCCCTCAGTTTTTACAGCAGGAAAGGTGCAGACAGAAATCAGCACAAGTGAGTTCACACAGCTAGGAAGCTGAATGAGATGCCCTTAAAGAATAACATCCCTCAGGCTCAGGATATAAATTATCAGCTCTAAAGGTAAAGGTCAAGTTGTTTACTCCTAATGAACAACAGCCAAGTCAGTTATTAGCCCTTGCAAGATGCAAGAAGTGTTGTTTCTTTGGAGACTTTGCTATAAGTAGTCTGTGCAAGTTCAAAAGCCAGCTACCAAAAAAGCAAAACAAAAAAAACCAAAACCATGGCCATGAGGTCTTCTGTGCCACCTCAGCAAGTCACCTAGCATCTCTGGCTCACTGCTCCTTCACCTGGAGAAGAAACATACGCTTCAAGGCCTTTCACGCCCAACAGTGTTGAGGTAGCTAGGGGGACTCTGAGAGGGTGCAAGCTTGCACACACTGGACTCCGTCCACTCTGGGAGAAGGGACAAAGGACCACCAGCTGCCATTACCAGTGGCAGTCTCCCTCTTCTACGGTGCTGTAATACATGGGAGTCATATGGCCAACACCACTAAGTCTTAATACATAAGCCGCAAGCTGATTTCTGCAACTCAGACCGTTGTCATGGCTAACCAATCCTACACAGACAGTCTAGAGTGGAATATACTTGTTCTCCTTGTTCAGTGCTGTTCTGGACTGCACCTTCCTCCAACAAGCCTTTATATATGTCCCCCTATTCAATATCATATTGAAGAGATGACAACATCCTCCCTCTCTCACCTATTTCTAGCAGAGCCATAGCTCGCTTAACAGTAATAACTTTCTCTTTCCAGCCTAGATGTTACCTACTCTTGCCAAGCACGACCCCAGCAAGAGGGGCTGAGCTCTCCAGTCTGGGCTTACAGCTCCCACCTCCTGAGGATGCGGAAGAACGGGTGCTGCGGCTGGGGAGAAGCATGGCTGCAGCACGCATGCCACGCACAGGCAGCATAACTCACACCAGTGCTGCTCAGCGTGAACAGTCCTTCAACAGCAGCCTTTGAAACAAGGTTCAGTGGTTCACGAGCTCTTCTGCAGCGTGGGTGACAAAACCAGTGCTAAGTTTAAGCTGTTTCCCTGTTATATCTCAGATGCAGCTTTCTTTTTAATACAGAGAGCGAGCCATATGAGGTTTTTTCTTCTCCAAGGGCCAACTGGACAGGCTATGCCCAGATTAAAAAAAAAAACGTCACCGCAAAAATGCTACTTTACCATCAGATTTTGAGAGCTCAACAGTAATTATTTCCATCTGCGTGATCCACTCAAGACCAAAATATGATGCATAATTACCTCCACGCATTAGCACACCAGCTACGATCCACAACGTAAGAGCCCACTTTGCAGTTTGCCTACACAGTAAAATAACTTAAAGTATAGCAAATTTCCTAGTTTTCAGTGTGGACACACATTTGTTCAGAAATACTAATGCGTTACTCGGAGTAGCTTAATTCAATTAGATTAAGCAAAGTCATCTAGGAGAGCAAAACATCCGCTCTGAAAGGAAAGCATCCACACAGTAGCTCTTCCCAGATAACTGCTTGGAAACACCACAGGAACTGACAAGCCACATTAAATCATGCCAGACCAGCTAGGCAGACTGTAATAAACCTGATTAAATTTAGACGTCAATTTTTTGTATTAGAGGTTCAGCCACACCAACAGATACATAGCATTAGTATAACAGATTTTTAAAAATTAGCTTTTTTAGGGACATCCGTTCTATATTAGACACTCCTGGAGGTGATCATTAAACAAAGCATCACTGAAAGCTCTCTCAGAAGACTTCTGTTAAAGTGTCACAAGACAAAGATCAAGTTCCAGTTTGACGGACTGACCAAAAAAGAAGCAAGGGGGAAAAAGGGTGTTTAACAGAAGGAGAATCAAGAAAAAGGAAAAACTTTTGCAGACAAACAAAATTACAGCCCTGACATCATTTTACACACATCAATAAATGTTTTTGTATGTTACATCCACTTCAGCGAAAGCAACGCAAATTGGAGGCTCCCAGGGTGGGTTCAGAGATCACACATGACTACAGGAAGGCAGTTCAAAGACAGGACTTACCAGAAGATCTTTAGTTTGTGTGTCAGGGTGCTGCTTCTGCAGAACTGCAGTTGTGTTAGTTAGGTTTAACAAGAAAACCATGCCTCCTGCAGCATAAGCCTGGGCTTTCAGTGAAAGACGAAGACACACTCAAACACTTAGCTACTTGTCCTCTCCAATTTCCCAGCCTACTCCTTTGTGCTGGTCCACAGGTCTGCGAGCAGAGCAGAGACCTGATCTGAGCAGAGGACATTCAGTGTCATCAGCTCCCTGATCCAGTCTGATATGAGATCCTTTAAGCCTCCAAGGCAGCAGATCTGGCTCAAAGCCAGACTGTCCAAAGCAGCAGACCCACTCTCCCTTCAGCTTCTGCTAGCATATCTCTTTTAGTGGCTATAGCAGCCAAGCGACACTTGCGCTAACGAAAGATGTTCTACATGGGAGACTAGGAATTCCCCCCCCCCTCCCGCCCCAGTACCGAGAAATGCCTGTTAGCCACCCCAAAACTACGTGCATTTCTCAGGGAAAATCCTGATTACATTTCAAGTCCACGTGGTGGTAGCGGTGGGAAGCATCACCATACTGCTGCCTCCTCCTTCTCTTTTACAGGGGAAGCTGAACTCGTGACTTGCACTCATTCAGGTTCTTATTCACTCACACCGATTGTTCGCTGCTTATATTTGGGTCCTCTGGCCAAACCCACACAAGAATATTCCTGACATCTTACATCAGCTATAAATCCAGGGATGCTTTTACATACACAGGTCCAGTAGTCCAGCATTTTAGCCAAGAATACTGGAGAAAACAAAAGCTCTTGAAAATGTCCTCCCCACAGTTCAGTCTGTCCACCCATCTTTGGATTCAACGCAGAGAAAAACTCTTGCTGGGAACTTCTCAAGTTCCAGCTTCCCAAAAAATGAGGGCTTTGAAAAGACCTTTGTCACAGCGTGCTGCTGAGTCAGAGTAACATGAAGTGGTAGAGGGGCACAGCAGAGAGTTATCTCAAAATGCAGCAAATGTGTACAGATCGCAGTCCTGAGCAGACCCCAAGTGCAAGCGCACGTTGTCCCAAGCCATGGCAATGACAGTATGTGGAGAATGACCTTAATGTGCAACGGCCAAAGACAGCTTCGCATAACGGCAAAGGCCTCGGGGGAACTGTCCGAGTCCTGACAATAGTCCAAGTGATGTCATCTTCGGTACCCACTTTATCAGCCGGTCTTTACAGCAGTAGTACCCAAAGTGCTAGTGCCTTACATAGCTGTAAAGCACTGACTTAGGTTTTGATTTGAGGTACATGTTAGCCTTATTTCTTTCCACCCCAGGTTAGTCTGTCCATGACCATGCCAGACACACCCAGGACATACAAACCCAGAGACTCCATTCCTTCCTGAGAGCAGCTCCCACCCACAGCATAGTGCCCAGACAGCACCTCTACAGAAGTGCTGCCCACGCTCACTCCCGCAGAACAGCTGCTTTGGTAGCTCTGGCCACATCCTCTGCCACCCCAAGGCAGCCAGAACAGCTATAGGTACTTAAGACTCTTCTCAATAGCTCAGGTCTGTTTGTGATATTCACTGCAACAGAGGAAGAGAGGTGATGATGGTTTCTGGCTTCCCAGCCTGGATGAGTATCTTTATCACTGAAGAAGCCTGAAAGAAGGCACTGGAGTTGGCATGACAGCATGAGTCCCCATGCTGATGGTGAGGGGGTGAATACACCCCCATGATGTACAAGCAGATAATTTACAACCAAGGCCTGTGAAACGCTGACAAGAATAAACTTGGTCTCTAGGCAAGTGTCCTTACCAGCGAGACAAAGAGTTACCAAAAAAACCCCAACCTAAATCCTCCTCTTTCCAATGGCAAAAAGTCAGGGACCACACCCAACCAATCCCAGAGCTGTTGAGGTTGGAAGGGACCTCTGGAGATCATCTGGTCCAACCCCCCTGCTTAAGCAGGGTCAGCTAGAGCAGGCTGCCCAGGACCACTGTCCAGTCAGGTTTTGAGTATCTCCACAGATGGAGCCTCCACAACCTTTGTGAGCAACCAGTGCCAGTGTTTGATCACTCTCATAGTAGAAAAGTGTCTTGTGTTCAGAAGGAACCCCCTGTGTTTCAGTTTGTGCTCATTACCTCCGGTCCTGTCACTGCACACTACTGAGAAGAGTCCAGCTCCCTCTTCTTCATTCCCTCCTATCAGGTATTTATACACATTGATTGGCCCCCCTAAGCCTCCTCTTCTCCAGGCTGAACAGTCCCATCTGTCTCAGCTTCTCCTCATATAAAGATGCTCTGGTCCCTAAATCATCTTCTCGGCCCTCCTCTGACAATTTGAGCCTGCACCAAGCACTGCAGCGAGCCCCACGAGAGCTATGCGTGCCAGAGTAAACCAGCATACCATATTGAGGGGACGCCACATGCAGATGGACCAGCTAGCTACCAAAATAAGTTACACCATCCTCCTTCCCTTCCCCAGAAATCCGTGTTTTTCCACAGAACGATAATAGCTTCAGAAAAAAACAAAAGCCCAGGAATTATTCCAATGGCACTGTTAGATCACTTGGACAGATATTGATGAGCTCAAGAAAACTGATGCACATTAATTCAGTAGGAACTGTACATTTGAATATTACAAGCTTTAACTGTGCAGCCTTCAGTTGAAACATCAACGAAAAGACAGAATAAGAGTTGTGGCAAATCTAAAGCCAGCAAAAAGCATGTATAACAACCTCAGCATAAGGATTCCCCTGAGGGATCAGCATTAAGGATGTTCAGCAGTATCTTCCAACAGCCAGAGAACCGTTAGAGACACAACACCAAAATAAAGCAGGAAAACAGGCTATAAACAGAATCGCTACTTCAAACAAGTCTCCATCTCCCCCAGCCCCGTTAGGGCCAGACACTGGTAACCATATTACTTCAAGGTCAACATGTACTCATGCATTTGCAAGCCAGAAGGGGTCAGGATTACAACGCACCATGGCTGCTAGGCATACCTGTGTTTTTAGGCCCATCTGCATACACTGGTCCTGGAGGCGGAGGTGCATTTTGCCATCCGTACTGGGGATAACCTTGATAACCTGGCTGGCCTGGCTGGTACGGCCCAGTAGGTCCGGGAGGATAGCCTGGGTACGGGCCAGGAGGACCACCCGGTTGCTGTGCATAGGGTGGGTAAGGGGCAGTTGGGCCCGGGCCGGGATAAGGTGGAGGATTTTCGTAGTTCATGTGGGATGCAGAATCTGTCCTGCAGAAGAAGGAAAACAAACAGAAGAACTAGTTTGCTTTTGTCTGCTTCATCCATCACCATATAATTCCCATTTCAGACTGCTCTCCAGAGGACCCTACATTAAGTGTGAGAAACAGACCTCAAAATACCTGGCCAAGCAGTGAGGTTATTTTTAACCCTATCACAGGGGCAGAGACTGAGTTGAAGTGATTTCTTTTAAGTGACATGAGTCCGGCTCAGCAGCGGTGACTTGCTGCTTTCCAGTCATGCATCAGCTATTCACCTTAAGACACTTAACAGTCTTGCAACTGCAAAGCAAAATCCTCTGCTTCCACTCATGATTAAGAGAGATTTACTTCACATTTCTGTCAATACTAAAAAAGAAAAACATGCAGAAATGCAGCCTGTTCCAGACATGTTTGATAGCCTCGACAGCAGAAAGAGTGAACGCAAATGTCCATTACACTTCTGCTAATTGTTACAAGCATCCAGACCAGCACTCTGGAGCAAGACTGTATATGAATAATTTCCTGATGACGCTGTAACCCAGCACATCGTGTACTCTTCCAGTAATATGCAACTGAATCATTAAGCAGCCACAAGCAATCAGGACCTTGGGCTTAGTCTCATTCAAAAAGCAACATTAAAGACACCTCAGAGAGTTGATGTTCATAAAACCTATCTAACATATTACTCATGGTACAGCCATCAAAAGATAAGGCTGTCACAATAATGCAACTTCAATTAACCTCTAAGCAGCGTGACTAAGCAAACCATTTCCTACATTAGCTTTCTGAAGCTTCTCCCTGTTTGAGAAACAGAAGCGTCCTTAATACCATGTGTTCAGGAACCATCCTGACTGAAGTAGTTGTACTCTGCTATTTCCTTTTATTGTTGCAGGATGCAGAAGGGTCACCATTTCCCCTTTGCTGCACACCTCCTCCCACACGCCACAGGCTTCAGGGAGAAATACCAAAAGCATAATTTGCCTCCGCTGAGGCTTGCTGCTGCCGGCATGGAGCAGGAGAGGCTGACAAGCAGGATCCTCTTTGGATAGCGTTGGAAAGGGCAAGCAGCCAGGCTAGACTGACCTGGATGCTCAGTACTATGCACCCACTCTTGGGGACGTGCAGATTTTGAGTCCAGAGGAGACCATCAGCACATCTAGACTGACCTCTGGCGTGACGCAGATTGAAGAATTTCACCTTTGTAACTCTATAGCGAGCCCTAAGCAGTCATCTGCCGGGCAGAAGCCAAGTGAGTCAAGCCTCTGGGGCTATGTTTAGCTGCTGCAGTCCCTGACAGCATTGAAGTGAGCTTTGTTTGTTTACCGCTTGCTATTTCACCACCTCAGAGAGCGCCAACTGTCCCTCCCCAAGGAAGGATCCCTGGGGTCTCTGCTTATTTACACATTACTCCTGCCCGAACGTTGCTAGCACAGTGCTCGCTGCTGTACAGGCACCATGGGGTTCTCCCATGCACGCAGCCCCATCCCACTCTCACAGTAACAGCCAGTCTGATCACACACAGTGCCCACGAGAGGATTGCCAACATAAAACGACTCCAGAGGCGCACTCCAAGGGAACAGGGCTGACGGTCTTGTCGTGGGAGGGACGAGAAGCCCTTCAGTCTCGGCAGGCTGGGTCTTCCCAGGCCTCACCAGCCTGCAGTTGTCATTTACCAGAATTCATTCTAAAGCTCCTCTTGCCATGCAAGCCAGGCACAGTCCCAGTTAACTGCCAAGGCAGTGCTGTTACCTTTCAAATGATATTTCTTAATGTCTTTGGCAAGAGTTTTAACTGTTTAACCAATGCCAGCGATTAGGAGAGGTTTGTTTTTTTTTTTTTTTTTCCCATTGCCAGACCAGCCAGACCGCTTAACTGCTCATTTCAAAACGGACAAGCACAACATACGTTTAACTTGAGGCTCTTTAACCACTGTACGGCACTGCAATGCCTCTACCAAGTCTGCAGCAAGGAAATTCTCCCTTCAGAAAGCCAGTGAAAGGCAGGCAGCAAGCCCTACAACTCACTTCAATGCAACAAACTAGAGAATCAGGACATAATGGGTCACTAATGCTCATCTAACCCAGAAAATCATCCCAAAATAGCAGCCAAAAGCAAGTTCCCAGGGAAGAACAAGGCCAGAGCGAGTGTGTGTGTATACCTACATACTGTTGCACACAGCAGGGTAACCATTTGGTGCCCAAGCCAGACAGGGCCCAGGCAACCAGCAGACTCCTGTGAACTCCCCCCGAGTTTGCTCAGCCTCCCTGAGCTGGCGTACAGCTGCAGTGCCCACTCCCAGAGCAAGGGGATCCAAAGCTCTGCTGCGTGCCTTGTGGAAAACTGCCTCCTACCCCACCGGGGTGACTGCAGGAGGTAGGGATTAGTGGTCACCCTCCCGAATTTAGGGATTCACCAAACCAGGGAGGAGGCATGTGGGAGTCCCCCGTTCCAGACCGCAGAGCCCCAGCCCACCGTCTGTCCCTCGGGCAAAAGCCAGCCGCTCCACCCACCTCCCCCTTCTCTGAGCCCCTCCAGCTCCCTTCTAGGCTGTAAGTGTTGGCATCCTAGATACATATATACACACACACAAGGCATTCAAATGCAGCAAACCGCAGATCATGTTTTTTGTTTGTAAGCCTTTTTTTAAGAACTCCCAGGGCTCAGCTTGCTTTGGTGATCATTGCCAAGCTCCAGCAAAGAGTCCCATTCATTACTTCGCTTTTCCAAAGCCCTCCTACCTAAGAGGACAGTCAGCACAGCCCACCCTTTCTAGTGAAGTCCAGTCTTCCCTTCTGTCCCTTCATATGCATCAATTCATTTATCTACATTCAATATCATTGCCATTTTAGTGCTGTAGCAAGGCTTAAAAGATGTTGCAATTCTTCAGTTGGCCGTGAACTCAAATTCAGGCAGTGGATAACTTAAATACAGTCATCACTGCTCCCTTGCCACGGGGACTTGTGCTGGGACCCCCGGGCACCATCCTCCACCACCAGGGCTGGCCATTCGCTCCCTTCCCTGTTCCCTTCAGTACCCAAGCAGGGAGCCTGCCCGCTATCCCGTGGCTGCCTGGTTCCTGTACAAGCACCCAGCATGGGACCATACCAAAAGCCCTTCAGAGACCTGGTACAACTGCCGGTGGAACCACATGAGTAGAAAAGCACCTCTGCAGAAAGGTCCGAGATGGGTATCAGCTGTACAAGGCTGTACTTGGTAAAGCTTAGAAACCACTGAAAGAGTGTGGTAAGATAAGAGCCTGGCTAAAACCAACATGCATGGGGGATGAGTAAGGAAAACTGCATATCAGCAGCTCTGCAGAAAAGCCTGAGAAACCACACAGAACGAGTTAAAAATCCAAGTCTGACAATGGCTTGAGCAAACAGGGAAATAGTGGCATAGGGAACAAGAAAGAAATACCAGTGCTCTTTGTCTGTTTAACAGCTCCATGTTAGCCATGTCAAAACAGTTTTTGAAGAGGAGGCAGGTTTGGAGCAGAGCTAGTAACTGAGCTTCTGCCTGTAAACGGGGGAGAGGGACTGAGCAGAAAACTGCAGAGAGTACACTAAATGCCAGAGAGATGTCTGGGAAGAGACCTCAGAAGAACAACAGAACAGCGGAAAAGATGAAGAAGGAGATTAAGACGGGCATATTCCACCAGGGCAAAAAGTTACTTTTCCCCTCAAGGTTGAGGGTAAAGTAACACAACTGAGATTAGGCAAGAAGTAAAAGAGAGCATCCAGCAGGAACAGTTTCAGCAGCAACTGTATTGGAGATTTATCTGTGATGAATGGGAGGAGAAAACTCCTGAAGAATTTAACAAGGCATTCAGGAAATGTAGGAGGTGGTTGTGGAAAGCAGGTCCTCCAGAGGTCCTAAGTACTACTTTTGTTCACCCCCTCCCAGCTCCGCCTCAACTGTGAAGGTCAGCCTTCTTGCAATGGTCTTTGTCCTCAATTACATTCTCGGGAAGAATTTTTCCTTGTTCCCCACTTCCACTATCAGTTATTGCCATGCATATACCCTGCCCTACTTGCCCTTTTTGAACTGTGTGACATTTAGATTTTCCTCATTCTCATGAACTCATACATGATTTTATATGCTTACTAGCCCTACTTACCTGGGTATGTGTTTTCAAGACAGAGCCTTGAATCATTAAGCAGATACTTTTCAGAGACATACTTGAGATCCTAGTCAAACGTATTATCGAGCTTTGCTGTGGGTTCTCACCCCAACTAGTAATTCCATGTGAGCTGCAACCAAGACCAACTCCTATAAGCTTGCATCAGAGCTCATATCTGTGGGTTTCCCAATGAGCACCTCTCAGAAACAAAGCTCAAAAGAAAGAAGCCAACACATCGGTAAAGCCCTTTGTTTTTCACGGCACTGCAGGAGGTCCATCAGGAAAAGCCAGTACAGCACTGCACAGTCTCACTCGATGTGAAACTTCATTTAGCACTAAACCCAGCAAACTAAGAGATTTCCTTGATTGTCTCCAAGTGTTTGCCCTATCTGTTGCTGGTTAACGATAGAGAAATTACTAGTCCACCTGAAGAGAATGACAAAACACATTCCTATTCCTTCCTCTTCCGTGCCCCCCCCCCCCCCGTACTTTTGCTAAGAGGTAAGTTCATTAATATATCATTAAGTTTCCTTAAGCTATCTTTTAACTCCTTTGTTCCACACTGGTGAGCAAACACCACTTCCCCTACCCTAACAGAAGGATTGTATTTTTAAACAAGCAGCTGACCATACCCCAAAAGGCTGCATCGTTTCTCATAAGGTCTGCAAAAATGAAATCACTGAAGTAGGAGTACGTACTCAATATATCATATAGAGAATACATATGGCACTATATGTGCATGTATATATATAGACACACGCAGAGATATCAATATGTAAGAACCACCATCCTATGTGAGAATAAGTCCCTCTACATCTGTAACCTGTCTTTGACAAAGGCTTAGCAAAAGGTACAAGTACAGAACTATGATGCTTTGTATACACTATATTTTTTTTAACCTGTCCATTTTGGCAACCAATACACCTTAGAGAAACAAATTTCATCATTAAGCTTTGAAAAGACCTACTTCTTTCTGATTGCTTTAAGCTTACTGCCTCATACAAGGTCAGCATACCAACGCAGCTGTTACAGAACTAGTCGGTCACTGCTCCTGACTCTCTTCTGGCACACTCATGAATTTATCACCTTTTTTTCTCCAGGCATCTCTCCCAAGCTGAGGATTCTTGGCTTCTGCAAAGCCTGTCCTACTCCTTGGGCATTCTTGCCACCCATTGCGGTGCCTTTAGTTTTACTGTTTGTGAGAGGGAGGGAGCAGGCTGCATGAAGCTCTGCTGTGCAGTGCTGCAGCAGTGTTCTGCTTTCTGTCCCTTTCCTAGCCCACTCCCAGGACAGCTCTTGCCATATGTCAAGCCAAACACAGAGCTCAAGCTGCACCATACTAATTGTAACTGCAAGATCCTTCCGAGTGGGAACAGCTCATGTAAAGCCTATCACTGCACACGTACAGCTAGGACCATCATCCTTCTCATACACGTTGCTCACCGAAATACCAACACACAGTCTCTTCCACCATTTCACTGACCGGGTATCAGACTCTTCCACAAGTCTCTGAAAACAGCTTTAGGTTCAATCTGGGAAAGTCTCATCATCCACGAGCTGCCACTTATTTACCTCTTTTTACGGATCAGCGCATGGTGGATTATGAATCAAGTGAGATATACCTTTATCCCATCTATGTTTAGGAATCACTGGGAAGAAATCAGTAGCCTCATTTAGATATCTGACCGCCATACCACTTCACAAGAGCAGCCCTGCAGCACAGCACGAGGGCCTGAACAGGAAGGACTTTTGGTCAGAAGATAACATGATGCAGGAAAACAACAAAGAATGAAGAGAACAAGGGAAAGCGTGATGGAAGGAAAGCTCTTCTGTTAGCACGAGGGGTTCCAAACAAAGACCCTTCACACCCTGCCAAGACGACCCAGTTTCACCCTTTTCCCTCCTCCAAAAGGCCACTTACAAGACTGGTGCTCTGAAGCCTCTCTGCTGAGGTCAGCATAATTCTGGCCTTCAAAGTGACTGGAGACCAGTACGAATCTGCTTCTACCTGTTGGCACTGACGACACCTTACCCTGGCAAAATTGAAAACAGCACGCATAGAACAACCATCTGCATTTTTACACAGTAGGTGTTTAGCTGCTAATCCACCTGCAAAGAAATACCAGTCCCTACAGAGAGCTGCCTGCAAGTCAGATCCTTCAAATGCAATCTCCTATGCAAGTGAATCAATTAAATAAAAAGCAGGGGGGGGGAGATGACAATCTAATCTGGGTACTGAAACAGGGTTAAACACCTTCTGTTGCATAGGGAACAGTGCAAGAAATAGCCCTCTGAAAACAAATGGGGGATTAATACATAAATAAATAAATAAAAACAAAAACCCAAAAAAAACCCCAACACCAAAAAAACCAAAGCAGATCAGCAGTCTGGAGCACCTAGACAACCTCCACCCAGAAAAGAAACAATTAGCAGATTTTAGGAATTTGAAGGCAATAAGGTGTTTGTTTTTAGGACAGCAGAACAAGCACCGCACCTCACATGCTGCTCTAGTCAGGAGGAATCACATTTTGGGCATGTCAGATACTGATGCAGCTGGCCTTTGCACAGATGAATATGGAGGGCACTGTGAGAGGCACAGATCCTGAGAAGGGCAACTGGGGCACCCTGATGTAACCCACCCCTTCCAGTGCCTACAGCGCTAGGAAGGAGTTTTCCAATACAGAGCTCTAATGGAAAGTACATTTAACATCAACAATCCAGCTCCTGGCAACCAGCCTAGAATTTAAATTACATTTCATATGAACAATTTCCAAATGAAAAAAACCCACAAGTGGCTTTTAAATGGCACTGGTTCTGTGTTTCCCTTTACCAGCTTCTTTGCAAGCTCCATTTAGTGATTGCATGAAAGGTGCATTAAGGATAAATTGTAGGAGATTCCCTTCTTGCTCGGTTCGCTTCCAGGAAGAGCCTCCTCCCAGGTTTGCCCACCCTCTTCACCAGGCAGCACCATCAACCTAGAGTAACAGCTGAAGAACTGCACCCACCTTTTCTGACAAAAGCTGCTCAAAACTGTTTTACTTCCCAAAATGCAGGTCTAGGCAGAAGTGAAAAGCCCAGCTTTGTGCTATCAAAGGAAAAGCTAGAAAACACTGCTTTGTTCAAACCCATTTTCTTGAGAGGTCTCCGGGGCTATGGGATACTCCACAGTCATTAGGAAGATGTGCATTTCTTCACCTTTATTTGAGTGGCTGCCAGGCACTTCCTGCACAAAACAACTCGGCTGCTGTTCTGAGTGGCTGAAGCCACCAGATCAGGCAGCTCTGCAGAGTGAACAGCAGTGGTTTGGATGAACAGGCATTTAACCTTCCAAGCTCCTGAGCCAGGTATTCCCTCCTCCCAGTACCCTCCAAGCCCTCTGGAGGCCTGAAGTCTGCCCATCTGTGCAAACGGAGAGCGCACCTGATGTTGGAGGCTGGCACTTGTGTCCCTACAAACTGTCCCACCTCTCCAGTCCCATTGTCTGTCCTGCCTTCTTGACAAAACCATGATTGATATGCATGTTTCCAGGTGATTCTGGTTTCAAAAAACCAGGGTTTTGATCAGCTCTAAAGGGCCTGTAGTCACGTTGACAGAGTTTGCCTCAGACACAATGTCCTTTGCAGAGCTTCGCAGTCACAGGATCTGTCCTTGCTGCTCTGTCTCCACAGGACTCTCCTAACAACGCAGCCTCATGCCCACACAGGTTTGAATGCCAGGATTTTCCCTCTGCAGACAAGCTTCAATGTCTCATCAATCGTTACGAACATACAAAACCTCTTCAGAAATACTACTCATAACTTATCGCCTAGTTTTCCTGCTTGCAATATGCTGTCCACTTACATGTTCTGCATGGCAGAAGTATGAAGCTGAAATAGCTGCCTGTGTAGTTCCTACAATAAAAGTGTTAGTGAAAAAAATCAAATCCAGTGCCCTGCTACTATTATTACATGAACTGCACCCTTATGGGGAAAAATTTTCAAATTTTTCAGACATCTGATGAATGGTTTTAAGAACATCTGATTTAACACCAGAGACTAACAATTACACTGCCAGGAAGTACCACAGCAAAGCCCCTCTAGTGTTATAAGCCAAGGCATTTGCTGCTGACATACCAGCTGAGACTCTGCCCAGTTACAGAAGTGCCTGTGGCAAAATGTACGAAAAAGCAAAGCTCTTTACACAGAAATCACTGCAGATATGGGCACTAACACCCTGGTTTCAGGTTTTGAATGCTTTTGCATGCACTGCTTTTGTTCAAGTCTTTGTATAATGTGCTACATTCTAGAAATATATAAATATATTTTGTTCTTAAAGGGATGCATTAAGACAGTTTTAAGGTGCAACAAATACCAAAACCAAAAACCAACGAAAACATCTGATTGTCAAGTTTAACTATTATTTGCAGGGTCTAGTTTAAGAAAGAAGCTTTGTTGGTCCAACTGAGAAGAGAATGTGAAACAACAGTATGACTGGCAAGAAAATTAATACGCACAGTTAATACATTCATATGTGTTATTCAGATGGTGTTCTGGCAGCATCCCAGCAATGAAACAGCAGTAGTCTTTCACGATAACCTCCCCAGCTCTGATACGTTGACAGATTTAGTGGAAGATACTGTCCGGACTGCATGATGATTTTCTACCATCTCAAGCACGAAACACACTGAAGGGCAGCACACAGCTTCTAAGACACAGTAAGGTCAGCATATGCAGACAGAAATACGTGCATTTTCTACAGCTAAGATCTCATTACTCAGAAAGATATTTTCGGGACAGGCTGGAAAATGGAATAAGACAGAGATTTTTTCCCTCACGTTTCCTCTCTTTTTCTGCTTTTCCATATCCTACACGCAGTTGTAACACAGTGCTTTACTTTGTCTGTAGGGCATATGCAAGAATCTTTTAATGGCTGCTCGTCATAGGTCACAAGCAAGTACCTCTAATACCAGTTGTCACGAAACCAAGAAAGCCTTTGCCTTACTCTGTCAGAGGTTGAAGAGAAGCTATTACAGTTCAGGGTACCGCCCTCAATAGCTCATGAGACTGATTAAAGCCACAACAATGCATTATAATGCTAAAGTAGAAATATATCTTCCCGATATGCAACCGGCAGCTTTTGTTTAGTAGTGGCAGTGCCTGGCTAAGGAATACAATAGACCAGACGTTTCCAAGTAGGTGCATTCCCCGAAGCCCCCTGCAACCCCGTGGGCAGGCACCGAAGCACAGCACAGCTCCCTCTCCAAGAAAGCAGTGCGGTGGCAGCAGGAATGCGCGCACGCGCTTCCACATAACCAGGTCCCAGCTGGGAAATGCTCCCTGGGATACGACTGCAGAGGGTGGCATAGCACGCGCCTGCCCTGCAGCACGGGTATGAGGCCAAGCACTTCATCCCAAAGTCTGGAGGAAGGCAACCTCTCCAACCCTCGGGGTGAGCGGCCTTGGAAGCTCCCAGGCTGCCTTGTGGGAAGCCAAGCTGCAGCTGGCAGGATGCCAGACTGGGCAGTACTGACCCTCTGCTCGAATGACTCAGGCTTCTTGCTATCTTCCCCTATTCCCAAAAATTACAGAGTGCTATTTTCTACTCATTGAGCCATACGGTTTCAGTTCAGAAACAGGAAGTTGAGAAAGACACAATACACCAACCGAAAGAGTAGAAAACACCAATATCGAAGGCAGGCATTCAAACCCTGCTTATTCAAGTCTTCCACTCCCACTAGAAGTTTTCACAGCCCCCTGCTAAACCTACAGCCACACCACAGAGAGATCGCAAACAGGTAACAGGAGAAATGCAGACCTGTTTGTTGAAAATCCAGAGTTACACAAACTTGCTCTGCCCTCCTGGAAAAAATTAAGTAACATATTGACCTGATCATGCACAGAACTACCCTGAAAACAGGTAGCTCCTCTGTTTACCATAAACACAGCCCTCCAGGTAATTCTCCATCATCCCACCACAACGCTATGAGCAAGAACGTCGCTGCTTACGCTTACAGGAACACCACTGCTTTTTTGAGCAGCAAGCCACTGCCAATTTTAAATGTAATATGGACCTGGGGGGGCACAGGGCAGCAAAGCACCAGAGCCCTCTCCTCTAACTGACACCAGGGTACCACCTTGCAGGGTCTGCTCAGCCCGTGTCAGAGCCCCCCACCCATGTCGGAGCCACTCATTTACAGGACGTTCTCTTCTCTTCAGCCTCTGCAGATTATCAGCTACTGCTCTCAAACGGTTAGGGGAATGACAAATCAGTATTTTAACAAAGATGGCCTTTATAGCACATGGAACAGAGGCAGAGTGTAACAGACTTAATGCCGAAGAAGTTTCAGTACTTGGTAAAAACACTATTCTGTGCAGCGCAGATTATTATCCAACATGTACACTAATTCCTGACTGTCCCCAAAAATCTGAAATATCATCACTAAAATGTATCAAGTCTCAGCATTTTCTGCCTCCTCCTCAGTCTATCTGATATAGTAATACTATTCTTATCACCCAATGTTTCTAGGAAGAGTCAGTCTTTTTATTAAAGCAACTGATAAAGTTGAAAGAAAAATACTTGTTTTCTGGCACGGCAGCACTTCCCACACCTTCTACCTTGTCACTATATTTACCATAGCACAAAGCTGCTCTGCACAGTCCTTTTAACCCACCCACACTTACTACCTTACCGAGACTTACGCTATTTAGACAATCAGGTAGAACCTTCTGCTCACACAGGTCTTGTAGCAAAGGTGAAAGCACCAAAAGCAAAAAGCACTCTTCCCCCTGCCCCCCCACCCCTTTCAGATATAGCTGAACATGAATCTGGGAAGACTGGGACAGATCTTGGTGCTGCCCAGGACAGAGAGGGTCTCCCCGCTGCGATCAGAAGGGGCTGTCACATGCCTGTGGCAGAGGAAAGGAGGCGAGTACTCTCCTTGCCTTATTCTCCTATTTCACCATGACATTTAATTATCCAAATGAGGTCTCCAACAGCTACAGGAACAGGAAATATAAATCCAGGACAACCATAATGGCTTTTAAACACACGGTGCAGCATTATTATTTTTACTCAGAGAGTACTAGCATAGCTCTCGCTCTACACTAAATAAGCCCATTAGTATTAAACATGCCCATCTGCTTTGAGCACAAATGCCTGCCTTCCTCTTCTCCCCCCACGTTGCATAAACAGTCGCAGCCGAGCAGCACTGTTCTCCCCGACGCACGGGGCAGGGCGGTGAGACCCCACAGCCACCTCGCTCCCTGCAACATAAGCTTGAAAGAGTTTAAAGCAACTTTTTGAAAACAAAGACATCGTTAGAGCCGGCAGACAGGGAGAGACACCCCCAGGTCGGCAGCACCGCGGCCCAGGCCTGCCCGGGGGGCTTCACTGGGGATCCACCCTCCTGCTCCAGAACGGGGTCCGCCTGACCCGACACCTCGGGGACCCCCGCCGCCAGAGCAGCCACCAAACGGCTGGCCTCCCAGAGGCGGGGCCGGCCCCGCTCTTCACCCCGAGATGTGTTCCTCCTCACCCTCCTCCGAGCGGCGGCCCCGACCAGCGGCTCCCCGCAACAAGGGCCCCGTGCCCACCTCCCAGTCCCGCCCCACAACCCACCCCTCTGCCCCGCAGCGCCCAGGCCCTCTCCCGCCCGCACGGAGCCCTCCTCGGCC
>WAAD01001272.1:44738-87987 GCA_013389945.1 Fregata magnificens
CGCAGCCCCCCGGGCACCTCCGCTCTCCTTCCCGCTCCGGGGCCGAGCGGGACACGCGGGCCGGTGACTCCGCGCGACGCCCCGTCCCCCGCCGCCGGTGACGGCAACGTGCGTAGGAGAAGGTCCGAGCGCAGAGGCTGGGAAAGCAATTACCCGGGTTTGCCCAGATAAAATAGGCCGGGGACACGGGTCAAAGTCTTACATTACCATTCCTGCCCTCGGCACGTGACCGTGACTCACGGTGGTGACCGGTGGCGAGGGGCCGCCGTTGCCACCCGCAGAGTGACGATGGGCCTGAGGTGGGGCTGGGGGCTGCGGTGGCGACTGCGGCCGGGGGACGGTGGTGGTCCGCAGGGAGCAGAGGGGCGCGATCCTGCTGCCGTGCGTACCGAAGTCAGCTTCCCTTTCCCCTTCATCGATGAGCAGATCTAATCAGGCTGGTTTAATACCGGGGCCCTAATGAGGCTCAGCCAGGAAGAAATTATTTAAATTAGTTACGTGGCGTGCTCTGTTCTCGGGCAAGAGAAAAACAAGATACCACTGCTCTGTATGAAGAGCCCAGCACCCTACGTGCATCCTAAATGAAACCTTCTGGCTGACGGGCGGTGTGGGAGACATCAGAGAGCCCTTTCCAGGCAGCGGCTGCTCCGGCGGAGGCTGCGGTTCCCTGGACGCAGGGAGTGAATCGCCAACCCACCGTTCCCCAGCCTTGTCTGCCCCAGCCACGCTGCCCTCCCCACATCTGGCAGAGCCTCCCAGGAGGCAGTTTACTCTGCAAAATGGGAGAAAACTAACAGAACGAAAAACAAATCCTCTGGATCATTTTGTGGCACGTCAGTGAGTCCAAGCGACTCGTGCCAAGGGCGTGAGGAACGGGAGAGCTGGCACGGAGGGGCCAAGGGGAAGGCACCGCGCACATGGGCACGAGGAGGGGCTGCTGCTCCGCGGCCCTGGAAGCTGCAGACCAATTCCCTCAGGCGCAGCTTTCTTTCCCCTACAATATTATTTACATATGCATTTGTAAATGATACTGCCTGGCCAGGTACCTTGCAGCAGACACAATATACCTTGTTCTGCTGGTTAACATTAAACTTGTCTTGGTCCTTTACTCCAGTGCCAGTGGGCACACACCCTTGTCTTGTTAAACATTAACTGAGAAAGCAGCTTGAAAAACATTGTTTGGCTTCATTAAAATCTTAAAATGATACTTGATACTGAAATCTCTTTATTACCCAGTTTGCACATACTTCAAAGACTAATGCAGTCCAGGCTTTATCGCTCTTATAACCCTTCCAGCAGAAATTATATATTAATTTCTAGGTGCAGATATCGTCACTGTACCATGGAAGTGAGGCTGGGGTGTAATGTCATACAACAAACTGGGATTTAGCTCCTGCGAAGAGAAGACAAGCTGGCTCTCCCCTGGGACGAGAAGAGGCAGGTCTCCCGCTGAGCAAGGACACGTGGAGGGTATGTTCATCCAGTTTCCATCAGGTGTGTTAGCACATCCCCAGAAGATAGCTGAGAGGCAGTGGGAGCATCCTGGAGGTGTCACACATGTAGAACTAATAGGTTGACGTGAGCTCCCACACAGGCTTCACTACACGCTTGTGCGCGAGTGCGATGTGGCCAGTCCTGAGTCGCAGCCAAGGGCAGGAAACTCCTGAGATGCACTAATGTCATCGTTTGAAAATGTTGTCTGAGATGTTGGAAGACAGAACGGCTTTTGCACCTACGAAACCAGTCCCCTTTGCACTTTTCTTTTACTGGTGATTTTCTCCCTTGCTTTCTCCTGTTCCCTAATACGACCTACCGTTATTAGCAGACGTGGGAAGGGAGGTGTGAATCCTGTTTACTGGGAAGCCTGTGCTGTCTTGAATCCCTGGTTTAGCAACATTTATCTCCCCTAGGCCTCCCCACGCCTGGCAAACTCAGTGGGTCTATAATCACAGCTTTTGTCTTTGGTGTTTACTTTTTTTCATTCGGATTGCCTGAAAGACACAAACCAGAGGGAAGGACTTGACCTTGCAGAGGACGAATGCAAAAGCTGGACCTACACAGCACGCCAAGCTGCAGAGAAGAGGTGAACTCTAAGGGGAACAGCAGAGTGCAAGACCATTGCCCAGAGGACTTGCCGTGGTTGCTTGCCCCCATTCTTGCCACCTTTCACACCTCTTTCCACACAGTCATTTGGTTAAACCTCTTGCAAAAGCCTTGTGAAACACCCCACTGTCTTGCAAGATGGTTATGTGAGACTACAGGTCGCAGGTGGGGCAGGGCAGTTTTGCTGGCTGTTGGTTTTGGCAGAGGTGTCTGCAGGGCAGAAGTGATCAGGGAGGAGGAAAAGACGTCCTCGTCCTTTTCTCTGTGACAGTGCCAGCTGAAGAGATCCCGGTCCATCCCCACACTCCCACCAGCCTGCGTGTTCGTTCCTACCACGTGCCAGTGCCTCCGCACAAAAATACCCTTTAGGACCTTGTGGGCAGATCCAGGATCGATATAACACCACAAAATGAAAATGCTGCCTGGGAGGATAAAGTCAGTGGATCTGCACTCTGTGCTGAAATCCCAAGGCCTGCTGGGGACAAAGGTCTTTCTTACACATCACCTGTACTATCAGGAAATTTTTCTGACTTGCTTGATAAAAATTAGCAGTTTGAAAGTTCAGGTCCATAGTTTCTTTCAGGGACACAGATTGCTTTAGAAGAAGGTATTTGTCTGCCCTGCCAGGAGCTGTGCCCCGGTGTCTGATCCGAATCAAATGAGCGCTGCTGGATCTTGGAGTGCACGGGGCTGGCACTCCTGATGGCAAACCATGGTCCTGTGAGCTGAGAAGCAGCAGCAACCCAGGCTGCAGGACCCATGTGCAAAGTGGGTCGCTGCCATGCTGGCTGGTCCACCCTGAGTCCTGGCATGATGCTGTTGAACAGATACAATATCCCTTCATATCTTGCCAGTCTCATCTGGGTGAGTCTAAGCCCTGCACTCTAAAAACTGACTCTGCGACAGAAAAGTGGCGGTGGTTCATCCCTCCTTCCTCAGGATGAGTTCTGGTGTGCGTCCCGCTGACTTACGAAACCCTCCAGCTGCTCCTTGTCTCAGTTGCCCTGTCTGGTGGTGAAATGGAGTATTACTGGCAGCATCTCCCTCTCTCCCTTCCCCTCTTCTAAGGGCTGGGAAGCACCACATGCTAGAGCAGTGCAGAAGGCTGTTACATTGCTCGCTGTTCCCTGACCCCATGCAAGACGGTCCTGAAGTTGATCTGCTCTCCTGCTCGCACGTCCCAGGGCTCTGCGTCCTTCCCAAGCTGCTGCCTGGTGCTGGGTCTCTCTGAAGACTTGGGTCTCTGCAGTTCATCATGCTCAGTGTCTTTTGATCTCTGCCAGCTTCGTGCTCATATCTCACTCCCACACAGTAAAGTAAGACTTATGCTGGAAGATAAAATAGGAAGGCTGTTAAATTTGGGTATGTGAAAATAAAACATCATCAAGGGCCAGGCTGATCACTAATGGGAAGAGAGCGGATCACCTGGCAAGGCCCTAGGCTCAAGGGCCCCCATGTGAAGGTGCCTACTGCAGGGGAAGCTAGAGCCATGGCTCTTCTCCTGCTATACCAGGGTAAGAGAGGCTTGGGTTGTATCTCAAATACATGAATGCTGTTGAAAGGACAACGTCATTTGTACAGAAGAAAGCATGCAGCGGAGCCACAGGATTGAGTTCAAAAGGCAGATGTGGTCGCTTTGCTCTCCAGCTGGTGTGTTCCCAAGGGCTGTCACTGAGGGGTATGGGCAGACAAACCCTGGTTGCTCTCAAGGGGATGGTTTAGTCCATTGCTCCTACAGCCATCGGAGCTGAGGGAGCTGATAAGGAAATACCCGTTACCTCCTTGACTGAGTGCTGTGCAGCAGCTGAGGCAGGGCACATTTCAGTTCTGCTGACTCCACTCCAGAGGTGTTTAAGCCACAGGAAACCAAGACAGCAGCAGCAATAAGCCAACAACAATACATCATTCCTGGGCTGGCCTGACTGCGGTTCAGCAGAAGAGATCGATGGAGGCTTGGCAGAGCAGATGTGGGCTGTGGAAATCTCACCTTTGTTTAGGCCACATGAGACTGCAGGGAGATGTGGAGAGCAGCAGCACTGCAAGCCTTGGATGCAAAGGAGTGGAGAAGGCATAGGAATGGTCTGAAAGTGATCTTTGTAGAGCCAGAGCAGCTCCCAGCCAGGTAGCTAGGGGAATTCACCTGTGGACACAGGATTTGCAGGCCTGTCATATTTGGAGTACCTGGTGCCCATGATGTTGATGCTCTGCAGAACATACTGGCTGCTGGGAGGCCAGGCAGCAAACACCATAATGCCTGTAGGGGGGAATTGTCCCCGAGAGGTGCTACTTTAAGAGGGGCCTCACAGATGGGATAACCTGTTCTTGCTGTAGACCAGGCTCTCATGGCAGAGGCGCGTGGATCTAGCCCTCCAAAGGGCCAGGATTTTCATCTCCCATCAGGATTCTGTTTCATTACTCTGATGCTGGCCCCTGCACAGCTAAGAGGCTGCAGGCAGAGGCTTGGTGTTTGGAGGATGTTAGGGCAGACCAGCACTGCTCTTACTATGAACAGCATCTGCTTAGCTGAACTGGTGCAAAAGAGCTTCAAAGCAGCCATAAATCAGCCTCAGAGCAACCCCAGCTGGGTCTGGACCTTCAGGCAGACCCCTGTTGCCTTCTTGCACTGTAGGAGTGAGGAGTAGGGGCTGGACATGACCCACTCCCTGCTCCAAAGAGACCTACCTGCATGGCCAGGAGCCTGGATAGGTCAACTGCAAAGAACGTGATGTGCGTGGAGGATGGCATGCGTCCATGTGGACACTGTGCCGAGCCCAGGCAAGTCTAGGGAGAGGAGGTGGTGCAAGATGAGACTGAGCACAGCAGACTTCGGCATGGGTTTTACCATGGTCCTGCATGATGGCTGGAAAGTGGGAAGGGATGAGATTTCACAGGGGGAATTATATCTTGATGGTTGCAGTTTTATGCTGTTAGCAGGCAAACCACCTCCCTTCAGAGCAGACCAGTGGCAGGTGCCCTGTGGTATCCAGGAGCCCTTGGCTCCTGGAAGCAGACAGAAGAGCATTAGAGAGAAGGCAGTAACATTGGCACTCTTATAACAGTGCCTTGTGCTTCCTGCAAAGCATTTTATCCCAAGAATGATGAGTGCTTTGCAAGATCCTAAATAATTAAGCCTCAGAGCAGTACCACACAAGACAGGAATATTTCCCTCCCTCCTAAAATTCATCTGTCTGGGGTGGCCCACAGTGGTGTCACCCAATGGGCAGGGCAGGAAAGGAAGAATTGTCCTAAGCCCCCCAGCTCAACACGCTGGGGGGCTCAGACTAAATACTGAGCTGGGGTTTCCCTGGGACACCCCCAGTTCTGCAGGGACATTTGGTGGGATACTCAACCGTTACCAGGGTAGGAGGCTGTGGCTCAGCAGCAGTCCTCTCCAGGATCTTGATTTTGCTCAGTGTTTCTCTATTAGTAGCTGGAATGATCATGGGTTTTGGCTCTGGTCCTGGAAGAACTGGGCATGACACATACCTGGAGAACAGACCTCCTCTGTCCAAGGGCTCTAAACGCTGCATGCCAGTTGCTTCGAGCCCTGTGACCGGTGTTGGAAGCTCCGTGTGCTACTAACCAAGTGGTTTTGACTCAAGCGATACCAAACTTCAGAGGACACCCACGCGATCTGCCTACAGCCCTTCTACCAGCACTGCCCCATGGCCAACCCCGACTCACAGGACCTGCTGAAACTGGACCCTTGCAGAATTGTACGCTGGCCGCTGGCAGGGCCCTTCCCTTGCACTTCTCATTCACACACTATTTATATCCCATGGGACAGCATGTAGGTGCCGCTCTCTATTAATAAAGGGCTATGCCAGCCCCTTTTCAGCCAGCTCCCCTATTGCTGTGGACTGACCTTACTTCCAGATGCCTCAGCAGCAATTTAGCAGCTTGAGGGCACTGGGGAAGCCCAAGTCTGTCTTTGTGGGTGTTCTGGTTTGTTTCTGACATTGGCTTTCTACCTCCCAGCAGTGGGACCTAGGTCATTTCAGCCTTGTCTCTGCTGGAGAGACATGGCATGGCATGGCAACTTCTGCAATTGAACTCCACTTTTCTGGTGCGAACAGCATCACTGCTGTGTTGCCACGCAGCTCAGCCCAGGAAAACCCCCTGCTGCTTAAGACACTGGCACAGAAAGTCAATGGAGGGAGGGAGTTGAAGGCTGAACTCACTCTAGGAAGTATTGTGAGGAGCAGCTGAGCCTGGGGAAAATCCCAGTTGTAGAAAAGGCTCCATCTGAATGACCTTCACTGCCAGCTGAGCCTGTTTAGCTGTGGAGGAGCTGGCTTGGGCTCTGTGAGGCTGTGTCAGAGGGATCCGCTGCTCTCTGAGCAGCAAACACTCCGTTGAGCCCAGTTGCATGGCACAGGTGCCTGGCCTCTCCTCTCCAAAAGAGCAGGTTGGGAATGGACTTCTCTCCTCCATCTGCTGTGGGAGTCCATCTCCCTGCTCATGGCTACCCCCCGGATGGTCTCACTTCTGACACAAGACTGGGAGGTTTCCTGCAGAAAGCCTGGCTTGTACAGCTCTGTTCCCTGTTCTTACACCTGCATTTCTCTCTGCTGAGATGCTTTAGCCCTGACAGGGCCTGTCCTGTGTTGTACAGTCCCTTGTCCCACCTGGACTAATGGGATGACTCTTGAGTCCTCCAACCTGTGCAGAGAGAGAGGGTCCATCAGCTGAAGCCAATAGTAGCAGCAAAGACCTCTGCTTTATGCCGAAGGACTGTCCCCAGCAGCAAACTGGACTGGGGTGATGGTTTTGTACCAAATTCCCTCCAAGGTGCCTGCTGTAGTTCAGTTAGCGGAGACAGGGCCAAAATTTTCCTCCTCTGGTGGCAGGAGGCTTTCCAGGTGTTGGGGTCGTGGTCACAGGCACCCAGGGACTGGCACAGCCAGGCTAACGTGGCCCCAGGGTCCCCAAACCTGGCTAGAGTGCCACTCAATACCTTGCTCAGCAAGCCAAGCCCTGCAGCTCATCAGAGTAGGTTTTGGAGCCCGTGGAGTCCAAGGGGGAGTCCCAAGGAGGATTAATGCAGATTTGTGTTTGCTGAGAGTTCTGGAGGCATCTCCCAATGGGGTCCTGCCATTAAAGCATCCTCAGAAAGAAAGCAAACCACAGGTCCTCTGTTGTGGGACGTGTAAGCCCTTGGCCCCATCCAGGGACCTGTTTGTGATATCCTGGAGCCCCAAACCCAAGCACAGCTTTGGTTAAGCCTTTTGGTTGGACTTTATTGGACTCACCAGGCCTGCACTGCCATGGGGAAGCTTGGAGAGGGCTGCAGGGCTGGATAGGTCAGGTTTTAGTTGCTCTGTGCCTGTTGTGAGCTCTCTGCCCCGTTGGGTGTGCTAACTGTGCAGGTGTCCTAGCATGGATGAGGCTGAGCTTCTGCAAGAGGTGCTGGAGCCACTGGCATAGCTCAGCTCAGTGCACAGCCTTGTAGCTGCCACTGGTAGCATCTATGTATTGTACTGGGTTCCCCTCCCAGACACCCAGGCCTTCACCTCTGCTGCTCGAGTCCTGTGGCTCCACAGCCAAGCTGGCTCTGGCATTTGAACTTCCGAAGAAGGAATTTAGATCTGCAGTCCTCACAGCATCACGCAGCCCCAGGACCCCTCCTGTCCCTGGCTGCTGGAGAAACCCTTTGCCACAGCCGGGACAGGTGAGGGGACAGACTTGTTCTGCAGCGCAATGCACTGGCACCCTCTAATGACACAGTTATGTATATTCAGTGGATGCCTGGGTCGCTTGCTGCGGTCCTTCCTGCCACGCTGGTGCTGACTGGTGCACTGCTCGCAGGTACTTTGGAGGCTTCAGTGGGGCAGGGCCACAAGCTGGGTCCCCCCTTCTTCCACCCTGCTCTGCTCCAAATTCTCATCCTCAGCTCCCCACGCTGCAATTTCCCAGGGACCATGTGAGACAGCAAGAGTTTGTGCATTGTTTCTTCCAGGTGCGGTGCCAGAGAGGACTCTGTTCCCAGAGAGCAAAGCCAGCTATGGTTGCCCCTGCACCACTGGAATGGGAGAGCTGGTGAGCCTGCTGCCAGGTCGAGTAATCCCAGCTTTTGGCCATGCTGCCCAGGCCAGCTCAGGAAGCCCCTTTGCTCTGACTCGTCCTGCCCCAGAGACACTGGGAGAGTTTGCCAGCTTGGTTCCCGCAGGCTCCAATCTCTCCTTCCCAGCCCACTTTAGGACAAAGGCAGAGAGTGTGTGGCTGAAATGGGATCGCTCAACTTCATCCCAAACTATGCTGAACCTAATGAGAAACTGAGCTGCACGATAGCCACCGCATTTGACTGCTCGGTAGCATCGTGCTTTGGCCAACAGTCTGGGTGGCCAGCGTGGGCTTGAGAGATGCACAGCAGGGCACTGTGTCCCGCGTGGCAGATCAGGGGGAGGCTGGGATCCTCTGCCAGCTGCCCCAGCCCCGCTGAGCCCCTACAGCGTGGCTCTGAAAGCCCGGTGGAGTTAAATTCACTGTAGAAGAGTTTGGCCTTGCTCAGCAGGGTTGGTTCAGCCATGCTCAGCGAGGTGCCGAGACCTGAAGGCAGAGCCTGCCACAATGGCAGGCAGCAGCTCTCTGGGCACGGGGTGAACAAATACGGGCAGCTCTTCCCTGGATGTTGTGTTAGGTTAACAAAAGGCTTTGGTGCCCTGGATTTGAGTTTGGACATCTGGACTAGCAGGGCATGTCCCAGTGCTGTCCTGCCAGTCTCATGGCCAAAGTCATCATCTTTCTACCTCTCTCCACTGGGAGAGAGGGAGAGGAGCTGGGGAATGGTCCTGGCAAAACCAGGATTGTGCATCCTTGTACAAACAGGCCAACAAGACTCTTGAGCAGTGAATCAACAGCATGAGCAGGACCAGGGCCCAGTGCTCCCAGGGATGTCTTTGCCTCCTGTGGCTGAGACACAGGCAGCAGAGTGCAGGGGAGCGAGCTCCAGTCCATGTCCCAGCGCACCCCTGCAACAGCTCCTGCGGGAGCTGCCCAGCACTATTGTCCTCCCAGGAAACGTCCCCAGAAACCTCTCCCTGCAAGGGTCGATGGCTGTGGTTGGGGAAGCCTTTGGGGACTCTATACAAAACAGGAGGATAGGGATAGGATGGGATGGGATGGGAATGGGGATGAGGTAGGAACGAAATGGGTATAAGTATGGATATGGGTATGGGATGAGGGGAGTGGATAGAGGTGGGGAGGGGAAGGAGTGGGGTAGGAGGGGAAGGAGTGGGGCTGAGATAGAGATGGGGAGAGGAAGGGGATGGGAAAGGGAACGAGAAAGAGTCAGCTCTTGTTCAGAGAAGCACACGTTCAGACGGCAGCTCGCACTAGCTCAGCCACATTGGACACAAGCAGCCTTGGAAAGCACTGAATGCCTTTCTCTTCTGTTGTTATCCCAAGGGGCTGTGCTGCTCAGCCAGCCAACTGTACCAGCAGGTTTTTATTTTACATTTATGTTCCTAATGGCTTGGGTGGCCTGAAAACTTGAGCAGTGAATTGTGACTGCTCAAGACTGGGTAAAAATCCAGACAATGGATGTGCACTGCAGTGTGGCACCAGGGATGAGTCACTGAAATTGCAATTATGAAGGAAAATAACAGTGGGTTTACAAGCTTCTTTCCAGGAGCATTGCATTTCTCCTGAATTACAATGATGTTTTAGACTGGTTTATGAGACATTGCCCCATGTCAAAAAATACATAGAAATGGAAGAAGCGGTAGCTGATATAAAACAGTTTAACAATTAAAGGAAGAAGAAAAAACAGCATCGATTTTTACCGTGACAGCATAGGTGCTTTGGGAGGGACATGTGGGGGTGAGCAGAGGAAACCATAGCAAAAGCCAGGGATGTGGGACAGTGGAATTGTGCCCTGACGTGGAGTCCAAGGTGATGCGAGTAACCTGGGCAGAAAGGGCACACAGGGAAGGAGTCCCCAGGAGTGATGGGAGTCCCACGAGTGTCCCCTCCTCAGCTATTCAGCTCTCAGAACCTTGCTGGAGACAACCTCTGCAGAGCACAGCAAGCAAGGAAGATGCATCACCCATGGACTGCAGTGCAGCAGGGAGTCCTAGAAAGCAGAAGTCAATCTTTTGATTGTCTTCCAGTAGCTGTATTTTATCTTTCTAGAAAGGCATGTACTGCTTTGCAAGGAGCAGGGGTGTAAAGCACTGCGCAAAGAAGCTCTGTTGCGAATGGGCACATATATAATCTTTATGGCCTTGCACTAGCATCAGGTTTCAGCAAGTCCTGGCAACGAGGCTGAACGCAGCCCTCCAGTCCACATGGTGCCAGAGAGACTTCTGACCCCTGCAGTTGCTGTCACCTCTTTAGCAAGTGGCCCAGCGCTGGGAGGAAAGGGCAGCAGTTCCCGAGGGGCTTGGTAGGGCTCGGACACAGGGATTCCATGTGCATTCATCGGGCTTGGCTTCACTCAGAGATCAGCAACTGCACAAGAAGCTCTCCGAAACCCGGGGCCCTGGGGATTCAAATCGTCACCTCCACCCCAGCAAAGAGACACAGCCGTGCCACCCACACTAGGACCAGGGCAGAGGAAAGCTTCTCCTCACCCATCCCCAGGCAGGCAGCAGGTGTCAGCCAGCTCTTGCCTGTGGGCTCTGAACAATCCTCAAGTTAATCTTCTTGGATTTACATGTTTTTAATTATTTTAATTAAACACAGAGATGTTCCAAGGTGGAGACCAGACAGCTGCTGCTGCCATTGGGAAGCAGAGCCCTGCCTGCTTGCTGCGATCACTCTCCTGCACTGCCTCCATCCCCAAAGCAACAGGACACAATACTAGGAGGGAGCCATCAGCACAAGTGCCATTTTTCTGTGCCCTGGTGCTCCCGGGCAGCCATCAGGCAAGCCATCTGGTCCTGCCTCCGAGGACAGACTTCCCAGCTCACACTGTCCCCAGAAAATCCTGGCAGGAGGCTTCTGGGGTGCTGGCATTTCTTCCCTCTGGTTTTCCCTCCTTTTCTGGGGACTCCCTTCTCCTGGAGCAGCATGTCTGGCAGCCACCATGCCCATGCCACTGATGGCAACCAAAGCAGCATGTCCATGGGTCATGCTTGGTGCTGGTGACACCATGTGATGGGACATCTACCAACCACTGGCTATTTTCAGTCCAAGACCTCATTAGTCCTTTCTGTCCCAAGACTCCCAGATGTGCTAGACCTGAGCCCATGCTGGAGCACAGTTTGTATCTCCATCATTAAGACCATAGGAAGAAGCAGGTGATAGTCCCCTCTGCCACTGGAGACGCTGTTCTGGTGGTGGCATCCAGCAGCAGCTTTAACCCCAGTGGGGAAACTCCCTTGGTACTAGTTAATACGCAGTGTGGCTATTCCCAAACACTTTGTTCCATCCCTTGAGAAGGTCACATCCCCAGAGAGGCCAGGGGCCAGAGCTCCCTGGCTTCTGGTGGATGGTGACAGTCTCTTGCCCCTTAATGCCAGCTGCTGCCTGGTCAGACCGTCCCCAGCCTGTTCCCTGTCTGACTGCAGTTGTGCCCCACATGGGCAGCCGCAGGTGCTCTGCAGTAGTGCAGGGGACCTGTAGCTCTGGGCAGTGATGGGAACAACCACATCAGTTAATCTGAGAAGGCTGAGCCTGGCTCGTGGCTGTCCCTGCCGCATCTGCTGGTAGGGGAGCGTGGTGTGGGAACTTGGGAGCCTCCCTGAGCATGAATGTTTGAGCCTTGTAAATGTCCTGTTGAAGGAGGTTGCTGAGCTTTGGTGCTTGCCAGGAATTGCAGAGTTGAAGATCAATTATTTACATTCCTGACACCCGTTATGCAGGGTTTACACCCTACAAAACAGCAGCACAGCATGCGATGCGTCCTGATCTCTGATGAAGTGCCTGTCTCAGAGTGGCAAAACCCCAGAGCAAGCTGTGAAATGGGGTGTCTGTGTAGCACTTCACCCCGATGCGCAACTTTTGGCTAATCAGACTAATCTCAGTCTGCCTAATTACACCTCATCCTTGTCCTGAGATCCCAGAAATGTGCTCCACAAGAGCGCTTTGTAGCTTTGACTGCAGGACAACACCAACTTGCTGCTTTTAGGAGCACATCCCAGTTTGCAAGGAGCTCAGTGGCGTCCACTTTTCAACACCTCCTTCTGAAGACAGCCAGAGCCAGGCTAGGGAGTGGCAGGCACGGCTGCAGGACACGACAGAATAAGAAGCAGAGTGAAGATACTCGGTCTCTTCAGATTAATTGACACAAGGGAAGACTCAGTCCTGGTCAACGTGGGGTGAGATGTCTTAAAAATAGTTGCCTTCTGGCTCCAGGAGGAGAAAGTATGGAGGGTCCACAGCTGGCTAGACAGGTTTGGACTAAAAATACCCTGTCTGGCTGCTGAGGACAGATGGAGGGTGATGTTGGAGTCTCAGATGCCTCATCCTGAAGGTCAGGACAGGGTGAGACAGGGACCGTAGATGGGTCAAGGATCTCCTCCAAGCTCAAGAGTGGTCCATCACAACAGGCAGGAAATCAGGCAAAAATGCCCTGAGGCCTGCATGGATGAACAAGGAGCACGTGGCCAAACTCAAACACAAAAAGGAAACATACAGAGGGTGGGAGCAAGGACAGGTGACCTGGGAGGAAGACAGAGACACCGCCCAAGCACAGGATGAGGTTAGGCAAGCTAAAGCCCAACTGGAATTGAATCTGGTAAGGGATGTCAAAAGTGGCAAGAAGGGCTTCTGTGAGTACATAGGTGATGAAAGCAAGACTAGGGAAAATACAGGCCCACTGGTGAAGGAGACGGGGGACCTGGTTACGCAAGACATGGGAAAGGCTGAGGTACTGAATGCCTTCTTTGCCTCAGCCTTTACTAGCACGACCGGCCTTCAGGAATCCCAGGTCCCAGAGATCAGGGGGAAAGTCTGGAGCAAGGCAGATGTACCCTTCGTGGAAGAAGATCAACCAGATCAGGGAATAAATTGGACATACATAAGTCCATGGGCCCTGATGGGACACACCCATGAGTGCTGAGGGAGCTGGCAAATGCCATTGCAAGGCCACTCTTGATAATCTTTGATCCACCATGGCAATTGGGAGAAGTACCCAAAGCCTGCAGGAAAGCAAATGTCACTCCTATCTTTAAGAAGGGCAAGAAGGAGGGCCCAGGGAACTATAGGCTGCTCAGCCTCACCTCCATCCCCGGAATGGGAGTAGCTAATCTTGGAAACCATTTCTAGGCACATGAAGAACATGAAAATCATCAGGAGTAGTCAGCATGACTTCACCATGTGGAAGGCCACACCTGGAGTACTGTGTCCAGTGCTGGGCTTCCTGGCAAAAAGAGAGACACGGATATACTGGAGAGAGTCCAGTAAAGACCAACAAAGATGGTGAAGGGAATGGAGAATCTCTCATGAGGAAAGACCGAGAGAGCTGGGACTGTTCAGCCTGAAGAAGAGAAGGCTCGGGGGATCTCATCAATGTATATAAACACCTGAAGGGAGCGTGGAAAGAGGATGAGAGCCAGGCTCTTTTCAGGGATGACCAGTGACAGGACAAGAGACGGTGGGCACAAACTGAAGCATAGAAGGTTCCTTCTGGAAACCTGGAAACACTTTTTCACTGTGAGGGTGACCGAGCACTGGCACAGGTTGCCCAGAGAGGTTGTGGGGTCTCCATTCTTGGAGGTATTCAAAAGCCGTCTGGACAAAGTCATGGGCAATGGGCTCTGCGTGGTCCTGGTTGAGCAGGGGGTCCCTGCCAACCCCAGCCAGTCTGTAGTTGTGTGATTCCATGACCTGGCGCAGAAATGTCAGGGTGAGCGTTGGGGCAGGTAGGCTGGTGGCGCAGTCGCTGCCGTGTGTCCATCCAAAGGTTGTGGAGAGATGACCTGCAAAGGTTTCCTGCTAACCTGTGCTGACTGCACTGGAGGTGGGAGAGTCACAGAGCTGCTCACTTTGCTGGTTTTGGTACTGAGCCAGGACATGCATGTGCGTTTCTTATGTCGGACTATAAGCATTCACCATATGGGCACCAACATGTATGGTGTGACCTGTCTCCATCGCCTGGCTGACACTTGGATGGCAAACAGCCGGGCTGAGCTCACCCAGGGAAGAGCAAGTTAAGTGCATGACAGTTTGCAGGATAAGCTGATTTATTGTACAGGCCAGGAGAAATGATAAGTATTTAAATATCTGCTTTAGTCTATATTTAAACAGCTACACAGCTACTCTGAATTTTCAAAACTGCTGTGTGCTGAGCTGCTCCTGTGAGATACAGACTCTTTGTTGAGCTGGCTGAAATACAGATTAAAGAGGTCAGCTTTGGGCAACTTTATTTCACAGTCCTGGGGCTGGTATTTAACAGACACACACACTTCATCTGAGCGTATAATCTGAGTGCCAGGAACAGCGTACACAGAAATGAAGCATTGTCAGCCTTGCCCCTAATTTACAAGGCTTTCAGCCGGCCAGGTCCTTCCTACAGAATGAAAGCTCTTGGCAAAGCCGAGTTTTCACCAGATGTGAAGGGTCACTCCTCCTTTTGCTGTCAAACCAACCCATAGTAACGTGCGCCCATAGGTGACAGCTGTGCATCTTCCTGAGCGGTGGCTCAGGTGGCCCCCTGCCACTGAGGGGGTTGCACTGCGGGTTGGTGAGACCATATTTCCCTGTAGGGATGGAAGTCAGAGAGGAGGGATGTGCACAAGGGTTTGGACCACACAGTTTAAACACGCAGGTGCAGGGTTTGGACCACGCAGTTTAAACACGCGGGTGCAGCACACGCGTGGTGGCGAGTGGAGAGGCTGGTGGGTAGCTGTGCAGTGGCTGCAGCTCCCTCGTGCCCCTCTGCCCCAGAGCAGGAGTGAGCCCCTGGGATGCTGCATCCCACCGGTATGCCTCCAACGTCTGCCCGGGGTCTGCAGGATCCCAACATCCCTGCTGGGGGGATATTCCCCCTTAGACTCCCTTTTACTTTGCAGTTCCCCATTTCTGCCCCTCTCATGGAGCAGGGCAGAAAGAGTCAGCATAAGCATGTCCCTTGTCAGGGGAGCTGGGCAGCACAACCTCGTGGTTAAAAATGCCTGTTTCATGTTTAAGTAAATGCTCAGGCTGGATTTCGATCCTGTTCTGGGCATAGCACACGTTTTCTGTTATATCCCCCTTCTCCCCCACAGTGGTCGAAGCTATTGTGCAGGCATTTCTAATGCTTTTTTCTAAAGAAAAATTAATGGCTCTGTAAGATATTTTATAGAAATTAAATAGAACAGTGAGTTGCAAAAGGAGTTTCAGGAAAAGCAGTGTTATAAAACCTGGTTTCCTGCAGTGTCTCTGAGGGCTTGTACCGCGGTTGAGCTTTCACTGCAGTCTTTCCATACTGGAGGAGCAAGTTTAGGTTTCGTTCTCCTGCCTGGCCACCACGTTTCATGCAGCATAGGGGAACTTAATTACGCTGACATCACACACATCCTAATTTTTACTAAAATTGGCTGAAATACAAATGTTAGTGGGGAAAGAAGGGGGCTGTGAGAGTACCCACTCTGAGCATCCTCAGCTGAGGCAGCTCTCTGCTGTTGGACGGTGCCGTGGAGGATGAGCTAACACGTGGGCAGCAAACTAGGCCAAGTGCTCAGCTCCTGGGGCTGTCCTGGCCCGCAGCAGGAATGAAATCAGGGACACGCTGATGATTTTGCTGCAGAACCTGTCAATGAAGCAGAAAGTGAAGCACCTGTGAATGCATGGGGGCTAGCAGACCGGGAACTATCCTGGCACGGGCGCAGATATCCCAGCGAAGATCCCAGGGGGATGTTGAGCAGAAAAGAGAGGGGGAAATCCCAGCAATGACATAGGGAATTACCACCAGAGGGCACTTAAATATTGCTCTTGCTGAACAAATGGTGTTTCCTAGCAAGAGGCCAGCTCTGAATTGCCTGACAATGCACATCCAAGCCTGACTCATTGCTGGCACAGAGAGCAAAGGAAAGCACTCAAAAGGCATTTGAGAAATCATGCATGAATGGGAATTTACTAGCACGATGTAGAGGATTGAACTTTTCTTCCGGACTTTTTCAGAGAGGTCTGACAGTGGGTCTCCACCCTGCCTAGTCCGGCAAGGTGAGCAGTGCATCATTAGACCTTGACCTGTGTGGTACCCACGGGGCTTGGCTGAGGGGAAAGGAGATTTTTTACACCTCCATCCTGCTTGCTATGAATATGTCCTGACTGCTCCTCATCACGAGTGCTGAGGAGACAAGAGTCACAGGCCTGGCAGGGATCCTGGCTCCGCACCTGCTGTGATGCTCACCTGGGTGCATCTGTGCCCTGCTTTTTATTCCAGAGCTGGACAGGGATAGAAATATTTTCTGTCTTCTAGGAGGAATTGCAGGGAATCGGTAAGAAAGGAATCGGGTAGGACTTCAAACCCAATTCTGAGAGCTTCTCAATACCCATGAGGATCTGGGTGCCAAATAAAGTCTGCAGATGTGAGGACAGCCATGTACTGCAGACGGAGAATCGCGTTACAAGGGTGAAAAACTTCCATCCTCATTTTGAGAGCAAGCCAGAGCACCCTGTTCGTCACCCACATTTGTCTCAGGGAGGCACCCTGGGGCTCAGTAGTGGGATGTGATGACGTGGCCAGGGTCACAGTGCGGCTGCGGGTATTGGTGCCATGCCTGGAGATCTGCTCGGAGCACAAAGAGCTTCATGAGGATCCTGGGGCCAAAGCAGCAAAAGCTGAAAGCGCTACAGGTGTAAGTGATGGAGAACTGAAGGGAGTGTGGTCTCTAGAGAGAAAAAGAAGACTACAGATGACAGAAAGCAGACGCTGCGTTGGAGGTGCTATTGACTTCTTCAAATATCTGGAGAAAATGGGTTTAACCCCACTGGGAGAAGAGGGGCCCCCCAGGCCTCGCAGGAGCACCCATGTGCACTGAGAATCTCACCTGGGTGGGCCCAGGGTGCTGGGAGGACAGGAGCAAGGCTTGCTTTGCGATGTGCCATCTCCCAGCATCTCCTGGGATCATCTCCCTGGTGATTCTGCTGCCTTTGAAGTGGCCAGAAGCCTGGGGAGGATCAGTGGCCCATCCTAGGCTTTGCAGCAGGATTTCCCAAGATGCGCAATGCGAACCCTTCTGGCTATGGGAATTGCTTCCAAGGGACATGGGACAGCAGCTTGTGAGGAGCCACACATCTGCTGCAGCACGTAGGCACTTCTGTCTGGGTGGGATATGGGAAGAGTGGATGACGGTGTGGGGAGGCCCTGTGGGGTCCCCATCTGTGGGCTTCTCCCACCACGACATGCCAAGCAAATGCCCTCCTCACTCCAGCTGGAGCTATCAGCTTTGCCAGGACTAGGTTCCTTCATGCTCTTAGGTTTGGCTGATTACTTGCAATTAGCACTAATTAGTGTCTCTTTTGACAGTGCCTTGTCTCTACTTCCCTGTGTCTTGTCCTTGACACATCACGCTGGGTGCTGGGCCCCATTTTGTCCCGAGGCACCTCCACCGGTCTCGGCAGCAAAGCCAGAGGGTTATTTTGGGGCTGTAACCTGTTGTCCTGCAGGGCCTGCCCGCAAGGGGTTTCAATCTGGGGGGGCCTGTTGCATCTCAGCTTTCCTGGAGGCTCCCTGATTTCTTTTGCTCTGCAATGCCGTGGTGCTGGGTGTGCTGTCCCGCTGCCCAGGTAGTTTTGGCTTTTTCCCAGAACTGGGGTACCGAGAGCAATGTTACAGGGTCTCCTCGACTGCTGCTGGCAGAACAGGACCGTGGGGGGCACTGCTGGGCATCCCTGCCCTTTCCCAGCCCCCTTGAGCCATCCTGAGCCCTGTCATGGGGCTGGAGTGATAAGGGCAGGCTGGTGGGAGCAGGATAACTGGCACTGCCTGCCCCTGCTCCTGGCTCCATGGAAAAGCCCCATGCAGGTCCTCAGGAAGTTAAATTCTGCTGGGAATTGGTGCAAGAGTGGTCTCAGCAGAGGGTCACGTTTACTGAAGTAGTCTTACCCTCTGGAAGAGAGGGAGCTGGGGTGGCAGTGAGAAGTACAGGATGGTCTTAGGAGAGACGCCCTGCTTCCCTGTGAGCAAGCCCAGGAGAAACGGAGAGGAATCCCCAACAGGGAAGGATGTGAAAAACCAACGTGCAAATAATAGATATTTAAGCATTGGCTCTGCAGAGGTTTTTGGAGAAGGGGAATATAAGAAACCCTCAAATGATGCCCCAAAAGACTTGAGCAACTCAACAGGGAAAGCTGATTCACAAAGTAATGTGCCATTAGAAACCTCCACCCTTCATCGCAGCCACTCCCTCTTGTCTTGATGTGTTAATGTTCACAGCCTCCCCCAGCTCTGGATATCTGCCATTTGGATGGCGCTTGAGCAGAGGAGGACAGGACAGGTTGATCCAGCCCCATGGGGATATTGCATTGTCTGCAGGAATTTACCTTCAAGAGGGAAGATGGTGCCTCTCCTGCCGTGGGAAGTCATGGCCTCAGCACCACGAGCAGTTGGCCACCCCGGCCCCCACCCGCACACGAGTGTGCAGACACTGTGTGCAAACCTGGGCAAGCCGTGAGTGTGACCATGGTGCCACGCGATGGCACAGGCTGGAGGGGACAGCCACATCAGTGGTTAAACCATTACAGCAAAGTCTAACAGACCCTTGGCTCCAGAGTCCTCCAGCGCACCTCCTGGTAAATCACAGTTTTCCTACATTTTCCTGAAAGTTCCTGTTATCAGACTGCCAGGAGAAAGAGGGGCTGAAGCCAAGATTTTTGTGAACGCCAGTGCAACCACTAAAGAATTGTCTACTAACCCCACAGTATTTTATAGCTGATTAATCTAAAAGGCTGCGTAGGAAAGTATTATCACCTCCTTCTCCCCAGGCTTGGAACCTGCTTGCATCAAACATAAATCTTGTAAATGGATTTGTACTTTTTTCTGGGAATTATTTAAATAGATGAGCATTTTATTTAATCTCACAACCATTAAATGAGTTAGGGCTAGGTGGAAGATCTGGGCAGAAATAAAGTGCATCACGTTTGGGATGGGGCCATTTTGGTGGGGGAGTGAGGGTTGAAGCGATCGCACCATTTGTGGTCTTCAAGCACCGGTGAAAAACTTCTGTGCCAGCCAAAAGCTGTTGAGAAGCAACAGGGAGGCCCTGTTTCTGCTGGGAGGTGTTGGGGAGCCAGGCACAAGGATGTAATGGTAATGAAGTTTCATTTGGATGTTGTTGGGTTTAGACACAACTTTGGTGGATCTTTGTGCACATGTATTGGCTTTGTATGTCTGGTTGGAAGAAGAAGAGCTCAGGACTGCCCAGGAACTGCCAAAATCCCCAATCCTTTGTGCTTCGGCTGGATTAGAGCCCTGAAAAGCTTTGATATGTATTTTTTCAATACTCACAATAGTGTGGTTTGGTGCCTAGTAAATAGCTGTTTAACAGCAGAACACACAGCGGTCGACTTCACTCATCCTTTAGAGATGCTGAAATTGGAGAAAAAGATTTAAAAGGCAGAAAAAAGAAAAGGATTAAAGAAAAGATGAAAGGAGGCAGAGTCAGACCAGACATAAGCACCTCAGGAGAGCCAAATCCAGCTGCTTACAGTCAGGAGTGCGGCTGGGAGCAGACGTGAGGGCAGGGAAGCCTGCAGGTTGTCAGGGCTCAAAGACCAGGATGTGCTGAGCCTCGTGGGGCATCTCTTTTCCGTCTCCGATGTTTCGAAGTTTCGGAGCATCAAAGCCCCAGGTCGCCTCCATTTCCTCTTGCCTCCCAACCCAGGCTGAGCACCTTGCAGGTTTCCTTTCTTTTCCTCTCCAAATTTGCCTCGGGCACCCAGTGGCCAAGGTTAGAAATGCTGGTTTTGCACATGGCTTGCTCAGGATTAGCTACTAAAGAGAGTGGAAAAAACAGCTTTTTACCTCATTTCAAAGCTATTTAAGCCAAATGTTCCTGTGTGGACATGAGGTGAAAATCACCGCATTGTTTTGAGCAGGAAAGCAGCTTTCCTAGAGAAGAAAGAGAAGCATTTTGTAGCCACGCTTCTTGGTTAGATGCTGGGACACGGCAGGAGGGCTGCACTCTGCGCCTTGGGAAAATGGTCTTCCTCCAGCTTGGTGGAGGGACAGTCCTCTCAGACCTGGGACAGCCCTGTAGACCTCTTAGGCTATGGCAAAGGCAAGGTGGCTGAGCTGTGGCTGGTGAAATACAGGTGTGTGGAGGCAGCAGCGCAGCACACCCTGCGGCAGAGCCTGCTGCACTTGGCTGACACCAGTGGGTGCCTCCTCCCAGCACGGCAGCTCCCAGAGCACCCCAAATGTGGGCTGCTGACAGAGGGGTGGCACTATGCCTGCATTTCTCTGCTGTAAATAATTACTATTAATATTCTACTTGAAATCAAAGCCCACATGCTGGACATGCACAGGAAGCAACGAGTTATTCCCTTCAAAATAGCAGTGTCATTAAAAGAAATTGTAGCTAACTCGACTTTGCCCAAATGAGCAGGTCTTTTCAAGAGCTCACATATGTGAATGATCCAAGACGTCTCTGCTGTTATGCTGCTCAACAGATGGTTTACATTTTTCTGAATCACTGATTCCCATTTCGTGTCAAGGATCTGTCTGGGCAGAATTACCTTAGGGTGCACAACTGAAAGGCAAAAAAGCCAAAAAGCCAGTTCCGCTGTGACCAAACCAGGGACCCTGACTCAGCTCTGGACCACAGAGGGGCCCAGCAGGAGCGTGGCTGTCACTGCACTGCCTTCCCTGTCCTCCTCTTCCTCAGGCACCATTGTCCTAAAAGACTGAGAGCTGCCCCGGTGCATCCAGCTTCACCCCGTAACGGCGATTCGGGTGCCTTCATTCAGGTCCAGCAATCCTGGCTCCATGGGCAGTGTCTATCTGTCTATCTGCCCATCGCCAGGGCTCAGGCTGCATCTTTTCCAACAACCTGCAAGGGAGAGCTTGGGTCAGAGGTGAGCACATAGGGCTGGACCACCCGTTCTGCTCACAGTGAGCTATGGTACAGACTGAAATTTGCTGTTTGACTCAGGTTTGTTCCTTTGACAAGCGACCCGAATTGCATGTGTTCCTGGCAGGATTGGGCTGCTGCCAAACTCAGGCTTAGAGGTGAGCTGGGGTGCTGGCCAAGGACACCTGGGCTATCACACCAGGGAGTCCACGAGATGCCTCACTGGGCGCATTTGTGATACGAAGTGAAAAAAAGAACTAGAAATTTATCCTTCATCTGGCTTCCTGACCCATCCCTGGAAGACTGAGTTCTCTCTTTCAATAGGGGCTGGACAACTGGGAGACACATAGGCCACCAGTTCTCCAGTCTGAGGTTCATTTCCTCCTCCCCAGAGGGGCTTGGATAGCATGTGGGCTCTCCTGAGAAGCTCAGAGGTGTTGGCTATTCAAGTCATACACCTGGCATCCCACTACCCATTATGGGCAAAATTAGGGCAGAAGACCATGTTGCTTGTAGGGAATGAGTGTGCATGAAAGACAGCAGAGCTCAGGAGACCCATCCCAGCATGCTCCCAGTTCAATGGCACTGGGACCTCAGTGGTCTGAGAGCAGGCCATGAGTTGGTGCTGAGAAGGTCTCTTTCCTGCCTGTTCCTCTTGGCATCTCCTGCTGTGGCCCAGAGAGGTGCCAGTTTTGTGCCAACACATTGGCAATAAGGTTTGATAGCCTTAAGACTGACAAATGTCCTGGGATGGCCAGTGGTGGTTGCCAGATGTTCCCACCAGCAGTCCCACATCTAACACCCGTGTGCCCACAGCTGTTTCAGGAGGATGGACTGGGTAATCCCTCCCACTCCCCAAAAAGCCATGGCTGGGCTGCTCTTCCAGCCAGGGGCTGCAAAGGCCATGCCAGGGATCCTTCTGTCCTAACAGTGTCTGCATTTGGATAGGGACACCATGGCCCAAGGTGGCACACGGGCAGTCCCCTGGCTGTGGCACCAGCAGGACTCAAGGGTATGTGTTCTGGCTCCGAACCGGGTCCTTCACTCACTGCGAGACTTCCTGGTGCTGCTCCCATCTGTAGCTCACCTCTCCCAGGTGTACTTTGCTATTGCCCGAATGATGGTTCTTCAGAAACTTCTTTAGGTTTATGAATGTTTAGCCCTTGGTAGAGCTGCAGATTTTTAAAACCAAAAGGTCATTTCTAGGGGTGCTTCATCCCATCTCTGGCTTCAGAAAGGGCGTAGAAACACCCACCCACACCTTCCGTGGGACAGTGCTGAGTTGCAGGGCTCTGCTCTCAACTTCGAGGTCTCAGGTGACTGTCAGTCCAACATCCCTTCCTCAGCCATATCTTAGGGGTGTCCTCGGTGCTGCCATCTTCAGGCCACTCTCTCTTTCTACACTGTTTTATGCAAGATCCATCTGCTACCAGAAACCTCTTCTATGAAGGTACTTGTAGAGGTGCTCAGGTCAGCTCTTCCCTCTGCACTAAAGACGTCATGCTTCTTACGTTTCCCAGTATGTCACGTGCCATACCTTGAATGGTATTAATGGAAGGGCTGCAAGCTTTTATTAAAATAATAGAAAACCCATGAATTTATTTTTTGCTGCCAGTAGGTGTGCAAAGGGGTAAAAAAACTGTAATAATAATTTTCTACGTAAAGCAAATTAATCTGGTATTTAGTTTACTAATTACTAATTATTGAATAATTATTTGCTATTGCTGTAACCACTGTTACTAATTCCATCACAGAGAAGCAGAGGCTTGCTGAGAAATCATCGAGCTGCAGGCTAAAAATGACCTAAGGGAAGTCCACCCCAGAAAATGCAAGGGTTAGGGGCACTTAGTGCCATGGGGCATCGGGAGGGCTGGGAGGAGACGCAGGGCCAGAGGACACCAAAGCTGGGCACAGGGATTCCCTACGCCCCTGCTGCTCTCCATGAGGGGACTCACAGCTCATCCCACACACGACGTTACTTTTAGTGTGCTTAGATGTAGTGTTCGGCTAAACGTGTGTCTGCAGCTCCTTTGAATCGCACCTCCACCAAAGTTTGCAGATGACACCAAGCTGGGTGGGAGTGTCGATCTGCTCGAGGGAAGGAAGGCCCTGCAGAGGGATCTGGACAGGCTGGATCGATGGGCCAAGGTCGATTGTATGAGGTTCAACAAGGCCAAGTGCCGGGTCCTGCACTTGGGTCACAACAACCCCGTGCAACGCTACAGGCTTGGGGAAGAGTGGCTGGGGAGCTGCCCGGCAGAAAAGGACCTGGGGGTGCTGGTCGACAGCCGGCTGAACATGAGCCGGCAGTGTGCCCAGGTGGCCAAGAAGGCCAACAGCATCCTGGCTTGTATCAGGAATAGTGTGACCAGCAGGAGTAGGGAAGTGATCGTGCCCCTGTACTTGGCACTGGTGAGGCCGCACCTCGAGTACTGTGTTCAGTTTTGGGCCCCTCAGTACAAGAAGGACACTGAGGTGCTGGAGCGTGTCCAGAGAAGGGCAACGAAGCTGGTGAAGGGACTAGAAAACAAGTCTTATGAGGAGCGGCTGAGAGAACTGGGGCTGTTTAGTCTGGAGAAGAGGAGGCTGAGGGGAGACCTTATCGCTCTCTACAACTACCGGAAAGGAGGTTGTAGTGAGGTGGGTGTGGGTCTCTTCTCCCAAGTACCTAGCGATAGGACGAGAGGGAATGGCCTCAAGTTGCATTAGGGGAGGTTTAGATTTGATATCAGGAAGAATTTCTTTACTGAAAGAGTGGCTAGGCATTGGAACAGGCTGCCCAGAGAGGTGGTGGAGTCGTCAACCCTGGAGGCGTTCAAAAAAGGTGTAGACGTGGCACTCCAGGGCCTGGTTTAGGAGTCATGGTGGTGTTGGGTTGACGGTTGGACTTGATGATCTTAGAGGTCTTTTCCAACCTTAATGATTCTATGATTCTATGATCTGTGGGGTTTTTGGTACACAGGACGAGCCATGATGGGGAGAGCCCTGCACTGGAAGCTACCTGGGTGCTGAGCCCCCCGTTGCTCAGGCAGGGATGCTCCTGGGCGCCAGATCTGGCACCGTGCAGCCTCGGGCTCAGCCACTCCTGCCAGGCATCACCATGACTCAGCCCAAACATAGGATCTCCCAACGAGCAGTGGGGCTTATCTGTCCCCAGCACTCCCCGCTTCACCCTCCATTAAATTCTCAAACTCCCTTCTTGTGGGTGCTGGTCAAAGCAACGTGTTGATCACAAAGTCTTTGGGGACATCAGCATCTGCTATGAGCCAGAGCAAACCCTTACAGGGTAGGGGGACACCACCAACCAGAGGGAAAATTGTTGCTATTGCTGCTAGAAGTGACTTTTGTCAAGGAATGACATGATCTTCTGGTTGAATGGTATTATCTTGGGGTAGGTTTACTGATTGGCAAAGCAAGGGGGAGCATGAGCATCACTAGCTGGTGGAGATAAATCTGATCTCCCTCACTCAGAAAAGCTTCAAAGATCCTCTAACACCAGGGACTGCTTGCTCTCGGGGTAAAGCAGCTCCTCCTGTGCTCATTGGGAGCCCAGCAACCACGTCAGGCCACCGACTGCTCTTGTTACTGTCAGGAGGCCATTCTGCCGCTCTGCCAGTGCAGCAGTGGAAAGTGTCGCAAGGTGCTTTTCCATGGCCATTCCTGGAAGAGACGCTTGAGGCAGGTTCATTTTCACAACCAAGGTGAACAGCCTCAACTGGAAATGCTTTGCAGGATGTGAACTGCAGTGAAGGTTACAGCCGTAGTTACTGTTCACCTCACTCACCAGGGTCGGGAGATGGCACTTTGGGGGATCTCCTGCTTTCAGTTTAAGTACAATTCAGTTCTTCTGGTCAATCCTCAAAGCATTTGCTCCTCCCTCCGGGCAGCCCAGGTGTGATGGGTGCAGGCTAGCTCAAGGAGACACTTCTGGGGGGGAGAGCGAAGGGAGGCACAGGGAAACCAAGCGTCTGTTGTATGGGCAGCAGGGCTAGGCTGGGCTTTGCTGCTCAAAACCTGCCCCTTCCTCTTTCCCTCTGTGTTTACTGCTCTCTCAGGGCATCCTTGTCCGGGGGTCAAGCTCTTCCGGGCATCCATCGGCATCGAATGCTCAGTGTAAGTGCTAACAGGCTTTTGCTGCGCTGCAACACAAAGACAGCTTCCCACGGCAGCGTCTGCCTGACAGCTGCCCAGGAGCAGGCAGCCGCCTCCAAACATCCTGGTCAAACTCCAGAGCAGCTGGAGATGCTTGTGCACCAGCTTGTCCAGGAGCTGCAGAGCAATGGCTTGCCAGGAGTCACACTACCTTCCTCCTTGCCCGACAGCAGCAACCACCATCCGTCTTTGCCATGGCTTTTGACTCCCAGGCCGACTTAAATGCTGGGTGAGTTGTAAAATAAAATACAGTAGGAGACAAGCCTCTCCCACCCCTCCTGTGGGTGGCTACAACAAATGATCAGGTTGGTTTCCCATCTGAATAACTATTTGATGTTATCATCAGTATTGCTCCTCCCTTTTAAGCTCCTCTCTTTCCCCACTGTTAGAGTCTCCGTATTTTAGACTTGGAGAAACAAATCTGGGGTGAAATAATTCAAATGACGTCTTTACAGTTACCATGCTCTGCTGGGTTGAAATGGAAGCTGTTTGGAGATGGATCAAGTTCACGTCTATACCTCCTCGTTGCAATTATGCATTTCTTGAAATCAAGAGCAGCCTCTGCTCCAAACGTCTAGATGTCAGTACTGGGGAGCTATTAGTTGGCTTTCGAGTCACCTTCCCGTGCGAGCAGTGGTGGTGGTGACAGCAAAAGTACCTGCTCCTAAAAACACAAGTTTGTGATCATTGCTTTTGTTCAATGTTTCAGTTCGGTTTTTGTTTTAAGCATTAAAATGAGAACAGGAGCCACCAGAGGCAGCGGGATCGGAGATGCAGGCGCATCGCTGGAGCGGGTCGGGCCATCCACCTTGTTCTCCCCCGGCCCCCATACTAAAACATCGTTCAGAGCTGCGAGGCTCAGCAGTGGGTTGAATCATTTCCTGAGCTATGTTTGTAAATCCTCATGCTAAAAAGAGAGTGTGGGGGGTGGGGGTGGGAAATAAAGCTAATGAGGAAATATTTTCTTCCAAAATAAGTGCTTTGCGTGGCTTGGCAAGGTGCAGAGCAGCTGTTTCCAACGTCTTCTGAAGCATCAACCATTGACCAGGGCTGGTAGGTATCAGCTTGGAGAAACATCTGTCCCAGATAAGTTTCCTGATGTTACTCAGATAAATATAGCCATTTTATCAGCGTGCTCAATTTCCCCCAAACCAGAAAGCAAATTACTAGGAATATGCTATTCATAACCACGTGCTAGCTCTCATATGAGAAAAAGATGCGTATAAATACCCTATTCAGAAGAATAAGCGGAGAGCAGAATTATTTCCAATGGAAGCAGAGCGGTGTGCAGTGTGTTGTGATCGGTGAGCAGCCGAGGGTGAAAGGCTCGGTGAGAGCTAGGACTGCGCCGCAGGGCCAGGGGATGGAAATCTTGGACCTTGGACCAGCAAGGGCAAGAGGAGCGGGAAGGGGGAGCGGGTGGCTGGGGGAGACGCTGGCCGTGTGCGTGGAGCGGGGTCCGAGCTCACCACTCCCCAGCTGAGTCACAGCTCCTGCAAGCACGAAGCAGCCCAGCAGCGCCGCCGCGGCGTGAGCACGCTCGGGGAGGATGGGAATCCTGCCCTGAATGTGAAGCGTGAAATCCACGTCCAAAAAAAATTTCAAATAGTGCATAATGTAAGCATTCGATGGGTTTTCTAACCGGGGATCTAGCTTTGAGAGCATTAAATTAAACATTAGGTGACTTAGCATGCTGTACAAGAAAGCCTGGGAAATGAGAAATGCGGGGATAGATTGCATTATTTATAGTTTCATTTTTTTCCCAGTTTTGAATGCCTAAGGAAGAACACTGTACCTGCAGTGCTTAGAGGGGGACACAGTGTGGCCAGACTCTGCATTTGCAACGACTGCCTGCTATTCCTGCCTGGTCCTTTTACATGCATTTCTCCATCCAGCTTCTCACTAACTGCACTCCTGCTGCTTTCCACCTGCAGCCAGAAACCCTGCCAGCCCCGCTCCACACTGGGCTGGAGCCCCGAGGCAGGGCATCCCCCTACTCCATCCTCCACTCCAGGAGCACCGGAGTGCTTTGGGAGCCAGGCAAGCCAGCCCCCCAATGTCAGAGAGCAGCCCCAGTCCTCTCTGCTGCTCGGAGGGGGTCGAAGCCCCCTGAATTCACCTTCAGCCTCGAGGATGATGATCCAAAGCTCTCGTCCACTTCAGCTTCTCATAAACGCCTGCAGACCCAAGGGCCTTGAGCAGGGTCATGGGGCTGGGAGCACGGGTCTTTCCCGCAGCCTTGTAACAGCGGAAAGCAGGACCGAGCCACACTTGAACTGAGTTTGACAACTTGTTACCTTGAAGTATGATGTTTTACTTCTATCCCAACACTTTCTGCTAAAAAAAAATTATATATATACATGCACCAGGACTCAGACTGGCGAAAAGTGCAGCTAAACAGTACCATTTGCCGCAGGGCTTTCAGTTCAGAGCATCCTGCTCTGTCTCAGCAATGTAATCAGTTGTTCGGGATATGAAGGGGCAGTCTCATGACTTGGAGGGGGTTGGAAAACGTTAGCTAGCACTCCTGTCAGGCTTCGCAGGGAGATGCATGCTTTGCGTCTTCCTCAGAACCTAATTTAAAACACAAGGATGCATTGAAAAAAACTGCTTTGGAAGACTTTAAAGAACAGCACGAACTAAAAAAAGCAGCTGCCAAAATTAATTTCCAGCATTAAAAATCAGCACTGATGAGAGCCATCTTAGATCAAATAATTTATTTAGTAATTCCATGTAAACACTTCAGATTTACTAGCAAATACAATGCTTGCTGTTCTTTTAAATAGATCATTCAAAAAATAAGAATCTATTATTAATGGCAGGTTGACTAGAGATCTCCATACTACTGTACAATAAGGAATTTGTTTTCTAATGGATTTAACATCTCAGTTTTTCTTGTTCTGCATTTGCTTTACACAAAGCCCAAAGGACACACGTTTGAACTGCTCCCTGACGATGCCACTGCGGACCGGGGTGTTTTGGGGAAGGTACGCAGGCAAATCCTCCCATCCTGGCATTGGTATAAGCTGATGTGAGAGTGGGATGGCAGAACTTGCGTGAACACTGTTCACAAAGACACGCCTTTTCGGTCAGAAAACAGAAAATGAACGGTGGAGAACTTCTCTTTTGGGATGTATAAAAGCAACGAACTCCATTGTTGGCGTTTACTTATCAACACAGCAGTACACATACACGTATCCACAGTCTCGGAAAAGCATCCTATGAGCTGGAGAAAGCAGTGGTTCTGAGGCTTGGTACACCAGTGCACTAAAACCAAAAGAATGATACCTTCTTACATAGTCAAATGAAAAATAAATATCTTTATTTTCTGCCTACTTTATTTCAGTTTTCAAATAAATTTTAAATAAATCTGTACAAAGTATACTGTTACAGTATATATTCGTAAGTTAACTGAAATGCCTAAGTGTAACAACACTACAATAAAGCAGTATCGATTGGCACATCTCTAATAAAGATTAACTTTTACACTCAAAAAATACCAACTCCCGTGAAAACCCTTGATATATTTTTGGTATTTTTATGCAGGTTACGTTGCAAACATATTACAGACCAATTCTCCCCTGCCTTAAAAAGAAAATAACTTCTAATGGTTTTTCAGAGAACGTGAACATCTTTATGCTGTTAAAGGGACACCATCAGGCTAAAAGAGAGAGAGAGAGATTTTTAAAAAAAAAGCAAAAACTTTGGTCAAAAATTGGCAAGTTTTAGACCTTGTGCACTTTTACCCATCTCACCAAGCTCTGACTGCAGTCGGTGCCAGGGATGGCAGGACCGCGGCAGCACCGCCAGGCACCTCGCCTCTTGCCAGGACTGGAGAGACTCCTCGTAGCAGCCGGATTTCCACCCCACGCCCCGGCTGCAGGGATGCAAACTGCTGCGGGAATGCTTCCAGCCAAATACCCAAGCCAAGAAGAAAAGGAAATTTTCCCCTTGCAATCAAAAAGGAACTAACACACATGCACTGGGGGTGAGTTTTGCTTCCCCCCACCCCCCAAACAAGAATCTAAAATTGATCTGACAGTGTCCCTTTGCTCAAAATAAAGACTTCTACTATATAGATTAGATATTGAAGCAAACTTGTTCACAGGATGAAAGAGCCAGGTACATGTCAAAATTCAAATTTTCCAATCCAACTGCAGTTGTTAGATTCATGAGCTCTTGAAACCTCCTAATATTTTGTTAAATAATTCCAAACTGGGAACCGGGGGATAAATATTACAGATTAAGAGTGAGAGTTTTCTCTCTTAATCTTTCCAATGATATATTAAATCAACGTTTACATGCTGAAAGTTAATCTTACATTAGAATGTAATGCAATATTGGCTGCAACATAAACCTATAAACAAATCAACTACCATAGATTAAACTCTGTTAAATATTTCTAAGTTAATAAAATATTGACAGTATTATAAAATTACAGTATTTACAATAAGAAAAAATCTAGACTAATATATACCTTTAACAGATCTCCAATTTGGGATTGCAACAGAATTATGAATATATGAACAATTTATTAGAAAGTTGCATTGCAATTATCATTTTTCCATTAGAGCTAGAGAGGGTAATCTATCACTGCCTTTGAAAAAAAAATAAGTGACTTCTGATGGTGGGGTGTAGCTTTTGAGTACCAAACTGGTAACAGGAGTCCTCCGCAAGACGTCTGAAGATAATGTAGGACCAGCCTCAATTGCTCAGATTAAAGTTGTATTACAGAACTGCCAGCAATCAGAACCACCCAGGCTGCAAAAGGGGAGGAAAGGTAGTTTTCAGCTCAAAGTGCACAGCTGGAAGGGCTCCCCTCATTCTGGACTCCAACTAAGGCTGCAGGAGCTTCGATCTGCACTCAAAAACTGCAAAAACCTCAGCTTTTGGGTTCATTAGGAGTAAATTAGCCGCTGGTGCTCCTTAAAGGGACATAGTTAGGTTGCAGCTTTGCCAAAAACGCTCTTGCCAACTATGTACGATAAAACCAGACTAGGCATTTGAGATCCTCTTTGGCTTGCTTTTTTGGGGGGCTGTGTTTTTTTGGGATCGGGGCTGGTGGGTTTTTTTGTTTGTTTGTTTGTTTGGGTTTTTTTTGCATTTTGTTTGCTTGGGAGAAAAAAAATTGGCTGGGACCATGCAGTCAACTCATTTTCTATTCCTTGCCAGCTTCTCTCTTTCTGGAGTATTAGCATAACGCTGTTGTGTTTGGGTCACAAACACTTGCGGAAAAAAAAGGAGGCTTCAACGCTCCCAAGTCGATTTGTCTTGGTATAAACCAAAACTCTGAAAAAATGACCTAAAGCAATTCCCGTCATTAAAAAGCGCCAGCTGCTTTTGGGGTCCCAGACACTTAGCAATGTCCTTTTAAGGATCAGACCTTTCACTTGCCCCTTCTCCCAGCCTTGGAGGAACAGTTTACAACAAGTTTAGGAAGGGCAACGTTCAAATTCTCTCCCTCCTCCCCACATCACACTTGCTTTCTAGCAGTTAATTAGAAAAAAATGGGGGCGAAAATATAATTTTCAAATTCCTTTCCCGCCCTTCCCTCCCCCAGTCCTGCTCACTGTAAAACAGAAATGGCATTTCTTAGTGTATATTTTTGAATAAATTATTTTCTCAGCCCCAAGCCTGAAGATGCTTGTGAGAGACCTACCCGCAGGCTTTGGAGAGGTGAAGCAATTTATGCATTTGCACGGGTTTCTACCAGTTCCCATAGTGGGCAGCCGGGAACACCTCTGTCCTTAAAAGCAGGCTTTAAAACGGTTAAAGAATAATTTGTAAACTCGGGTCTACGTTACCAACAGAAGGCTCTAGGTCCTGCAGGCTCCAGTTCCCAGAGATGCAGAGCAGGAAAACTAGAAAGAAAACTCGGTACCTTTCAATCACCTGCCGGGTTGTACTGGGGGGGGAGCGGGGAACGAGAGAGACAAAATGACAACTGACCTTATAAACAAAGGTATGTTTAGGGCTTCTGGTTTCAGGAATAAACCGATATTTACTGGTAAAAGTCTGCCAAAAAACAAAAACAGAAACACAGGATTACTGGTAAATATTGGTTTATATGGAGAAGTTTAAAAAAAAAAAAAAAAAAGAAGTCATCGTGCTCCTGATCTCCACGTGCTCCTGAGCAGGAGCTGAGAACCGCCCCGCGGCATCCCTACACTCGGCAGCATCTTTGGCACCCGGACACCTCAAACCAGAAGCCTTGTGTTGAGAGGAAAGTCGTGTTTCTTTCCTTTACTCCCCTTAAACTACGTGTTTCTTTCTGGATTTCCGCCCCCGCCCCCCCCTCCTCCTCCGCAAGGCTGGTCCTACGGGGGTTTGGCTCAGGAGATGGAAAGTCTTCTTCCGAAACCACTTGGAAATGAATTTTTGTACATAATATGGTATCTCATCACCAAGGCTGCTGGTGCCTGAGCCTCGTCTGCTCCCTGAGATACCATAAAATATACAAGACTGAGTGTATATTTTAAATAAAGCATTTTCTTGTAAGTGGCATAAACCCATTCATTTTATTTACATGCTTATTTATTTCCAAAAATAGAGTTGGTCCACACTGGACAAGAGAAATCAAGAAGCCATACAGTAGAAGAGTTAAAAGTCCAACATTTAACCAAAGTACAATGAAATTCCAGAAGTCTGTGGCTGACTTGAACCACAGAAACATACACATGAGCCACACAGACATTTGTACATAGAGCATTATATTACCAATAATATTTGCAAACATGAGGTCAAGATGGTTAAAAACCCAGCAGAACTGAACCAGGGGTCATGGCTGAACAGAAGCGGGTGGTGAATGGCCATCACTACCGCGGGGAAACACCACTCTCCAGAGATTTTGCTTCACTTTTTGTTTTTTCTTTAACTGAGAAAGTCCTAATGTTTCTGCCCTGGGGATCAAAATTGAGGACACGGTGAAAGCCAACCACATGTAGCTCCCTAAACGCACACCGAGCGGCTGGGCAATGCGCGAGCAGCATCACCTGCGGGGATGCCGGGGGTCTTGTACCCGTGAAGATGCAAGGAGCACGAAACAGCACGGATGCCAAATGGCACTGGCAACCCCTGGGGCTGGCTGTGCCAGGGCTGAGCTCCGCTTGGAGGACAAAAGCCCAGCCTAAAAACCGTCAGGTTTGATGCCGAGGCAGGGCAAATCTGCAGGGCAGGACCCCTGCCCCGTCCGCCCGGACAGACTGACCCTGCCCGCTGCTACCTGGCCTTAAAGATCACCTGAAAAAGAAAAAGTAGGTATTTATACCCTTGTGGTGTGCTGCGGGGTGTCTGAAAAGGGTCCGGATGGGTTTTGTCTTGAAAACAAGGATTTCCCTCCCTTGCTGTGGGCAATTTTTGGCATTAGTAATTCCAGTCCTGTCTACCTTTTCTGGAAGACCACAAATAATCCAGCCTGAAGAGACCTATGGTATTAGAGGATGTCACACCGGACAGATGAGGGAAGTGATTTTGACTCAAACAATTTAACTTTTTTACATTCAAAAAAAAGCAAGCTAGGAGGCCTGATTGACAGTGGAAGAAAAAAAAAAAATGGAAAAGATGCATTATGTCTGCGTTATGGCCTGGTGTATCTAGGTATTTCCATGGACCTCACTGTGATATCATCTCAGTGTCTCCAAAGGATGGAAAAATAGATTTAAATCTGTATGTTCTTCTGCAGAGAATCACAGCAAGTAAAAGAGGGAAGACAGTTGTAGCAGTCCTGGTACTTCTACAGACAACCCGCTATAGGGGGCGGAACCACATTAAAAGGGTATAAATTAATTTTTCCTTTTTCAAGTCATCTTTGACACCCACAATATTAAGCCTAGTCCAATGTGAATGCTAGTATAGAGCTAATTTACAGAATACCAACGATAATTATCTGTACCTAACAGGATTTAAAGGCAAGTATACTCAGTACATTTAGAAAAAAATACTATTGCCAAAATGCCAGACCTTTGACAGCAGTTAAAACAGAAGCAGCCGTGCAGTTTTCTATGTGGATGGACAGCCTTTAACACAAGTCGCTATTATCATCTGAGCCTGTAACAGACAACTTTATCCTCGGATTTGTCTTCTGGAACATCTCTGATCTCAGATGTGAAATACATTTTTAAAAAGAGATGGGCCTGATCCCGTGCAGTTGGGTATGTACAACACTCCCCAATGAAACTCAAAGCCCAAATTCCTAAACAGAGAGCACAAGAGATTTTTTTTTCTTACATCAAATAACTATCATGCAAGCATACCACGACGGTTTTATATTAAGTACTTCAAAGTCAGCTGGTATAATTTAACTAGAAGTGAACAATCTAATGAAATTGGTATTCCTAGGGGGAGGGGACAAAGGCTGTGCCAGTGACAACCACCAGATTACCAAGGGAAAACAGCACAGGGACGCCATGGGGGTCGAAAGAACCGTGTTGCAGGAGAGTTCAGGCACAGCAGCCTCTCAGACCTTAGCACCTAAATCTGTAATACGCAGTTATTTTCTATGGCAGTCTATACACCTTCACTTCATTTGCTTTTGCTACCCAGAATCAGATATTCTTCCCGAATGAGCAAATCACTTAAAGCCTTGCAATATTGTTTGGGCATTAAAAATTGCTTTCTTTACCCCTGCCTATTGCCTTGCATTTCCCAGGGTCAGCCCCCACCGCTGCATGCTCACAGTATCAGGCCTTATCATGCTCTTCTGTATTTTCCAGTCATGGCCAGGCTGAAGTCACTTCTCTAGTATAAACCAACCACTCTGCTCTTTCAATTGCCAATTCTTATATTTAAACACTAACTCTAACCAAAAGCCTCGAGGTGCCTACAGTTAACCTGCTCCTACTGCAAAATCCGATGATTTATCAAAGCACTTACTCGTTGGTACCATGATCTACTGAAGACAGGGAAGGTGGGAGAAGCAAGGGGTATTTGCCATGACTTCTAGACTTTTAAGAAGCCTAAAACTAAGCTAGAGCAGCAAAGGGTTGCTCTAGCTCACACCAGTTAGGCATGGGTCTTCCAAAGTCTCTTGGGAAGAGAGGGAACACAGGTCCGCGTGCGTGCACACCCACACGGACAAAGCCTCCCTCAAGAACAGAGCTAGACGAGGCCTGGAAAACGTTGACCAGACCTCTCTCCCTGCTCCTTCCCTTTCTGCCCGTTGTCAAAACCAAAACCTTTTAGGTTTTTCTTGGTAAAAACAAAAGAAAACAGAACATATCCACAAGATTAGTTGCTGAGGCATGCTCTGGGATCTGGCAGACCTGCAAGTCAAGCTCAGGGTAGGAATCTGAACTGGGGGTGTCACATGACAGCAGAAATCCAGATGCCATGCTACCCAGTATTCTGGGCTCGTTTCTCCTCTTCGGTCAACCAGACTTTGCAGCTTGGACCTAGATGTGCTCACCAGAGAAGTTCCGTGAAAATCAACCCTTCTCCACCTGGCAACCTTGGTTTTAATGAATCGGTGTTTTCCAGAGGAAACTCATTTGCTCAAAGGCTGAAGATTTACTCAAGATGCAGACCTGGAAGCCCTCGATCACCATCTCCAACTAGACTTTTGTCTACCTCCTGCTGCCCAAGTGATCAACATTGGCTGCAACCAAAGAAGGACTCCACGATATTTCTCCTCTCGTTACAAGTGCAATTTTTTGATACCTTCTTGGGAGGATTTAATAAAAACCTTTTAAAATATCCAAATAAAGATCAGTTGATTCTCCACCTCCTGCTGTTCGTCAACATGTTCAAAGACTCTGGTAGATTACCCAGAAAACAATATTGATCACAGAATCACAGAATGATTTGGGTTGGAAGGGACCTTCAAAGCCCACCTAGTCCAACTCCCTTTCTTTGCAGAAAGTACGTTGCTTTTAACCTATCACATACCGAAGAGTTACAGCACTTCAGTTTCTCCTTCTCAAACTGGAGTTCAGGGTTGCTGACCTGCAATTGCCAGTGCCCCGTTTAATACTTTGATTAAAAAAATAATAATCCAACATTAGGATGTTATCTAGTCATGGAGGACGCTAAGCTATTTTTTAACAGCCCTATTTTTGCTCGTAACTTTAGCGTTTCAGTCTCAAGCTCTTTTAAAACTCCTAGGTACCCCTGCTGCTCTTCCACTTGAATTTACTACTTTGCTCCGGCGTCTCTGCCTCAAACACTCGAGTTTCAGAGGGAGAGGCTCCTTATCTTTACCATCCAAAAGGACTAGGTGATGGATAGGTAGGCTATCAAACACGCCACGTGCTCCAGAATGACGCGGAGAAGTCACTTAAATAGTATGAAGTAGTGCAGAAAATTAATTGCGCCTTCAGTCCTGCACGCTCAGGTTTTCTCCCCAGCCTTCTCTCTCATGTACTTGAGATAGCGTTTGCTCCCTAAGGCCCCCAGCTCTTCAAAGCCCCTCCTAAACTGCTTAATTTCCAGATCACAAGTCATCTGCCGTACAGCATGGCTCTCCTCAGTCGACTTTGCAAGAGCTGGACTTCTGTCTTTTGATGGAGTCTTGCTGGACTCCAGAAGTCCCTTCCTTTATAACTGTTTTACGTCGTAACTTTATAACTATTTTACTGTGTAACTGATTTCCACTTCGGCGCTGAAGCTCCTTCATGACAGAGCTCTGCCTAACTTGGGCATCTGTAACCTTTCCAGGTATCTATGGGGCTGCCTTGACAAGTCTAAAGACTTTATTTTTCTGATCTTCTCCCCTGCAACGTTTTCAGTCCAGCGCCTTCCACCCCTGAGGATGCTGAACCTGTAATTGTACTGTGGTCACTGCTATTTAATGACTCAACGATAATTATATCTTGAACCAGTTCTTGTGTTTTAGTCCCTAAATCAAGGCTAACTCTATAGCAGGCTGTTACGAGAAATGAGCCTTTAAGTACATCAAGATGTTTGTTCACCAAAATGTTAGCCAGCTCCTTCCCAAACCAGATAGCATGGACGTAATTGAATTTACTTTTTCTAACAAGTTTATGAAGACGCATGGGCCTGGCTTTCTCCCAAGCCCTGTGAAATCCATCACCTTCTTCCTGTCTGGAATAGAAAATTTCCTCATACCTCCGTGTCATTAAAATACGGGATTTATATCCAACATAATTTTGGCTGTGTGGTCATCACTACTCCCATTTCCTCTCAGATTTTACGGCAACTTTTTAGATCTAGTGTTCCTTCACACCTTTATGACCTAGCATGCCTATTCGGTATACTTTGATGGCAGGTAATGCAGTACCCTACTGATTTTCATCACCGCCCCCACCATGTTTCAATCAGACCAGCTACGCCAAGGTCTTTTTACACCACCGAGCAGTCTACAACAACTATTTTTGTTTCATGTCTCCACACTGGTATACAGACGTTTGTCTTGTTTGGACCACATGCCCATTTCTTATCCCAATCTGCAGCCCTACAGCTGCTTGTTCCTCCCGTGTACACAACTCTGCTCGCAACCTCCTCGTACCCCGCACCATAAAGTCGCCCCTCGCCCTCCAGGAGAAATGGGCACACGTTTTTGTTGCCGGCATTCCCGTTCAGCGCCTTCACCCAAGTCCTGACAGCCTCAGCCTTCCACCAGCACGGCGTTCAGTCCATCCTCCCAAAACCCTGTCCACTTTCTGTGCCACCAGTCTAGGGACGCTCCGGCTGAAGCGGAAACCAGCCCACGCTGCGAAGTCATGACTCTTAACTTCACCTACTTATCATACCCTTTCTATCGTCTCCCCAGGCACGCATTAAGACTTTAGGAAGAGGTACCGCCATGTCCTAAATTCTGTCTTCTTCCCAGGCACCCAAATTTAGCTTCCCAAGTATCTCAGCTTCAAGGATGACAGCCCCAGGCTCGCCCCAAGCGCTCTGGTATCCTCCAGGATCTACTTGTCCATTCAACAGGCAACTTGTCAGACGGATCTCCTAATCGTTGGGAGTGGAGCCTGTATTTCCCATGACTAAATCCTCGGCCATCCAAACCTCCCAGAGCTACTTCCCCAGCTTCTGGAGGCATCTCCAGAACAGAGAACAACTCCCCAACCAAGGCTTTAGTATTAAGTTATAAATAGCCCCTTTAATCCTGTCTAGTTGCAAGTCAGGTTTCCACACATAAAAGGCGAGGCAGCCAGTGCCGAGGTGAGGACGGACCACAACCATCTGCAGATGATTTAATGCCATCTCTTCTCCACCATCTCAGCACCTTTTGCCCTCAAGACGCTTTCTGGAGCTTGGAGCACCTCCACTTGTTGCACTGTATAGTATTTTATCAGAAGATAATCACTCGCAAAGTGTGTCCTCTCTGCACTCGTGTGTGCAGCTCCTACTGCAATTAAGCCAATGTTCTTCAGTTCCCATAATTAAGCTAGGATTTTTACTTTATGACCATATAAAGTCCATCTTTAAACTAAAAATAGACTGACTGTTAACGGATTCCTTTTTTAATTACTTTAAACCACCGATTAGAGACTTTCATTGGACAAGGTAAGTTACATATGGCCTTGCAGAAGCCTGCAAGGACTCATTTACCGGGACTTCTATTGGCAGTTGCAGCTCAGAGGCCAACTTTTTTTCTTTGTTTTAAAGATCAGATGAGCCTCTAAACACAGCCCTGTCAAAAGACCTATCCACAAACGAAACTGTTTGCACGCATGAAAGCAGAGATGACAATTACATGCATTTGCAGTGCTTAGTTCAGAATTATTAATGCTAGAAAATAATTCGAAGCCTCTGGTCCCTATTTTGCTCAGAAACCTGCCTGGTTGCCCTTCAGCAGCCCCTGGCAACGGTGATCCTACCATCATTTATTATTTAAATAAAATAATCTTTTTAATAAAAAGAAATTTTGACCCCATTTATAACTCTCTACCTGACAAGACACTAGCTTCTTTTCTTCACCTCTGGTGCTGCTCACACAACACTTTTCTTAAGTTGACCTGCCCACACAGTTCCTGATAAGCCAATGCCACGTTGCCAGCTCTCCTCAGCATCACTTGAGTGGGAGGTTTAAATACCAGATCTCACAAAATCCTTTATCCATACTTCCTAGCCCCAGCATTTCTTGAAGTATTGACAGATCAGCAAGCCTTCACAGTTCACCTAGAAGCGAGACAGCTGGACCTGCTTCTGCTGGACTGACGCAGAAGAGAAGAGCTGGCCCTTGAAAACCCGGCACCCACCTCTTGATCCCCAGGTGAGTCTTGGGGAGTCCGGACCAGCTGACGCCAACATGCTGATGCGCGCTCCCAAGGAGCCGCTGGTTTGAGCTCCTATGCCCATACTAAATGCCCGAGCAAAAGGCAAGCCCAGGAAAAACAAACTATTGTGCAACCAGGACAGAGCACAGAAAAATAAAACGTATTCCCTAGAGAGACACTACAGCAAGCCCAACCTTGGGGAAAGACACTCAAACCAATGCGGCTAACCTTCAAATGACAGCGCTGCTCCAAGGTGTCCTATCCAGACAGGTCCGGCCCAAGATGCACAAACGCTGACCTGCACTCTGGCACAGGACAGCGCACCTTTCTACCCAGAGTTAGAAGAACAAAACCCACCCCTAGTAACATACTAGCTGGAGGACACTACAGATATGATGAGCACCCGGTGACTTGAGCTTGAGTCGCACATCGAGACATTCACCAGCAACGGGAAAAACCGCCACTGCTCATTTTCTCCACCCTCAACTCCCAGCAATATACATTACCCAGGCATATATCTTATATGGACTTAGCCTCCTCCAGCCGCTACGTGAAGCCTGCAGCTTCATCCCAGCACTGGCCACATCAGCACAGCTGATGACACAGAGGAGCTGAAAACATGCCAGTGGGGGTCAGCCCCGCAGCAGAGACCCTGCAGCTTGCGTGTCCTTGCACGCCAGCCCCGAAGCCCCTGCGCCTGTGCTGGTCCACCCTAGAGCAACTGCGCATCGGTCCAGCGGGATGATGAGACTGTCTGTGAGACGTCTCTGAGAGCCCAGGCTCAGCTCCCCGACCTTCCCGCAGGCGTGACGGTGCCACCTCACAGTCGAAACCACTGACGTGTGTCAGTGAGACATGACCTCTTGCACCAAGTCGGTCACCCGTGGGGGCTTGCCGCACGGTCTCTGCACCATGTCCGGTATGAAATGCAAATGGATTGGGGTCAACATGGTCACAGGTATTCAGACGCCGTTCGCAAAGCCACCTTTATGAGCAGCTCCCCATAGAAATCAACATGCTGACCGGGATGACATGTCAATGTGTAGAGGTTTTTCCCTGAAAAGCTGTCTAAAACCTCTCCAAGGCATGCACTGTGGCTTCCCGGCGGCACGCAGCGGATCAGCTCCCACAACAGCCGCCTCCCTCCAAGGTCTCGCTAGCCAAGAGGGGCACATCCTTCCGCGCTGCAGATGTAACTCCACACCTCTCACCTCTCCGATCTGCAACAGAAAGAATGAAGCTTTTCTTCGCTTCCTGCATATTTCAAGATAGCGTTTCAAGAAAAAAGCCCTTCTGCACCACAGCCAGGAAGGCTCAGCACAAACTCCCACTGCCGGTGTTGCAGCCAGTCCTCTTTTCACTTCAGTCTCCTACGTGGCCTGAAGCCTATGAAAAGGCTAAGGTGTGTGTTTTTGCAAAGCTAACATCAGGATGGACAGCAAACCAACTGATGACCAGCAAAGCCAAGGAACTATCTGAGTTAAGACTGAGTTACCTGCTGGGGAGATCCAGAAGATGCCCATTTAGAGCAAGCGCTCTCCCAGCTGATGTCTGATCCAGAAAGGAGCAGAAGTACACCACGTGTTGTGAACCTCAGCCTCCAGACAACGAGGTGCAGAAATGGCCAGCCATCTACACAGGCAGTCTCCCGTTTTATCTAGGGCTACGTCTACACGAGCAGTCAGCACAGCCAGAGCCAAGTTCGACAGCAAAGGAGTCACTGCTCAGGACCTGATGATCACGTTACCTGTGCTTCAGGAATTTTACTCTCCCACGAGCTCTAGCTTGGTCTGACAGACCTAATGCCCGCTGGTTTGCAGAGCTTGTCTTTTGGCTTAGTTAAAGCCAAAACCAATCAGGTCACGTGCTCTGAGACTGCTCCACGATAAAACCAAGGTACGTTACGCAGGGACTGCAGAGCACTTTGCTGCAGAAGCGCACGCCCGACCCGAGCTGCAAAGCTACCGCAGACACCGCCACGGCTCCGGGGACGTCCGGTGCGGGGTCCTGGTCACGCAAAATGAGACAATACCCATACGCAGGCAAAACCTACAGCCAGCCTGAGCTCCATCTTGGCTGGATGCGGTGCCTTCCAGAGCAAAAGGCTCAGGACCAGATCCCCTCTCCAGGCGAAGGAGCGCCAGCAGTATCGATCTGCAGAGGGACAGTGAAGCATTGTTCGGGGATATCCAGCCATTCGCTCTGTCTTGTTTTAATCAGTCAACACTCAAAAGACAGATAGCGGGGCCAGAAGTCCTCTATCTTTATCTTTTCTCACTTAATCTCCAGCTGACATTTTTCTGTGAAAACGTGCCTCGTTCCTCACTGTACGAATTCAACTCTCCCTCTTCTGTGATACTTTGCCTCAAACAGGCTGCGCAACTGTTACAGCGGCAGGCGTGACGTGCTCCGGCTCTCCCCAAACCCACAACTGCTCCTCTGGCTTCAGCCGCTAACAGAAACCGAATTGCAGAGACAGGGCCATCAGTGCTACCCCAGCCAGGGAGCCTGGGGAGCTCAGCCCCACGCCCCTGCCACCCCGTGCTCCCCTGGGATCAGCTGCCCGACACCCCTTGGCTGCCCACGGCAAAGGGTCTGCCAGAGTTGCTGTCATCTGGCTCTTACGTGCTTCTCCGCAAGTGGCACCACCTACCCTCCACCCTGAACGCCAGTTCAGATGCTGAAGCACTCGAACAGCGGCCAAGGCGCACCTCGGCCGTCCACCTCTGCCAGCCCAGCCCCCCACCCGGCTCTGAAAGCCTCTTCCCACCCTCCAGACAGACGCCACCTCCTCTGCTGCGAGTGCTGGGAGCTTCTCCCCCGGGACAAACTCTTTTCACCCAGCTCGGTACCTGCCTGAGCCCGCCATCTCAGGAAATGTCTTTGTTAGCAACAACGGCACCGCACCTGCCTGCAGGAGGGCACGTCCAAAAGCAAACCCGCTCATCCTTTCCCTTCCAATGTACTTCTCCAGCAGCAACTTTTACGCCATCCAAATTGCAATAAAATACCCCGTATACCACTGGAGGAGTGACTCTGTGAACCCCTAAAAATGGATGATTTGGCACGTACTTCTCTCTGCTATTTACAGCTGTTCAGACCTGCATTAACGACAAGCAATGCGTGGCCCAGTAAAGCCTGATAGCCCGCCTGTAGTTCACGAGAAGTGGGATGCATTGCGGACCCCTGTGTAGGCTGACTTTCCCCCAGGCTGTAGCGCTGCTAAAAGACAGTCCCATTGGGAACCTAAATGCTTTGAAAAGTTAAAAAGAAAAAAAAAAAGAAGGATGGGCAGGCTAAGAGCAACTCCCAGAGCGGGCCCGAGATCATCTGGCACGAACGGCACGGGAGCGGGGAGGCAGCATCGCTGACGGGAGCAGAGCAGGCAGCCCACCTCTGGCAGAGGAACTTCAGCTGCCACACGAGAGGAGCATCCTTCCTGCGCCATCAGGCCACCACCCTCAGTAATTTCAACACAAGAGATCCCACTTAAGAGAGGGGGAAAAAAAATGCCACGAACTTCAGGTCCAAAGATTAGGCTCTGGTTAAAACAGGCTTTTAAAAGAGGTTATCATTTTGAAAGCCCGTTTAGGTTAACCTTAACGAGCTTTAAACTATATATACGTATCTCCTTGCCACATTCGCAACCCATGCACAACATTTTGCAGTGCCAGCGAGCTAAATCATGTGCAAGTGAGCAGAGTAAAAGGAACCACAGGCTTGAAAAAAAGCTCTGGGCTGAAATTATCTTCCATTGTTGCAAGTGGCACAGGAGATGGCAACAGCAGAAGGAAATCAAGAATAAAAATGGAACTCGCTTGTTTACCTTGTTGGTTTTGTCAAAACATTTTGACAACGCTTTGCATGCGGCCCGCTTCTCTGTTCTGCTACCAAAAAATTCAGACCCTTTCACCTATCTTCACGCGTTATAGAAGAAAGCCAAGAAGAGTAAAACTTTTAGGGAGAGAAGTGCATGTGCAAAAACCACAAAGCCCAGCACGAGAACTTAAAGCTACGCTGGAGTCCTCTTCCAGATAGTCCAAACACCAACATGAACAGTGACCCTTCAATTACACAAGCTGATTTAACAAGGAGCAGGCAGCCAGCAGCGGAGGATAGTAAGAAAATAAAGAAAAGTTTGGGTTAGCCTGACAAAAAGCAAAGGGGGGGGGGGGGGGGGGGAAAAAAAAAAAAAAAAAAAAAAAAAAAAAAAAAAAAAAAAAAAAAAAAAAAGGGAAAAAAAAAAAGGTGCCAATCAGGATTTTAAATTTGCAATTAAAAATAAAAAATTCTTGACAGTGTCATTTTAACAGAGAAACTCTCCAGTGCTTTAGGCAGAGCCCTACCTCTCAAAAAGCAATCCAAGCCGGTAAGAAGCAGCAGGTTTTTGAATGAGCAAATTGCACAGTTGTGGAAGAATTTGGTTTCGCTGCCTTCTTTCCAACTCACCTAAGACAGACTCGTTTTCTACCCGTTGGACTAGCAAAACCCAGGAAATTGGTTGGTTCTAGTTACACTTTGAGTTTTTGTGTTTCATGAGAGCCCCCCGAAATGTAAACCTGTTTTAGCATTCTTGTACATTAATGTCAGGATTCTCCGCTTCTAGCTCCCACAACTTCTGCCACAGACAAGTCAATCAGATTTGGTATATGCCCTGGAACGGGAAATGGGAGGTCTGGGTTTAAAGCAAACAAAAAATAATTATGTCAGTGCTGTGCAAGGTGTTGGATCCAAACTCGGTGGATCTGCTGAAGTCTTCTATCCAAAACACTCGGTAATTTTACTTCAAAAAAAAAAAAAAAAAAAAAAAAAAAAGGGAAACTTAACCTGTTGAACTTAGAGAAAAGAAAAAAGAGGAAGACCTTTGGGGAA
>WAAD01001315.1:0-15530 GCA_013389945.1 Fregata magnificens
TATTAGGAAAAATTTCTTCACTGAAAGGATTTTCAAGGATTGGAACAGGCTCCCCAGAGAGGTGGTGGAGTTATCATCCCTGCAGGTATTTAAAAGACATTTGGATGTGGTGCATAGGGACATGGTTTAGTGGTGGACTTGGCAGTGTTAGGTTAATGATTGGACTTGATGATCTTAAGGGTCTTTTCAAACCTAAACAATTCTAGGATTCGAAGATTCTATGATTCTATCTTCTGTTTACTTTTTCTGGTGTCCTGCATTGACCTGAATAGTAGTAACTGAAAAGTCTGGATTTCAGGGGAATCTGGCAACGTTAAATACTTCTAAGCACCATCTCAGCTCATAACCATGTAGTTAAAATATCTTTGGTGACACCAGGAACTAACGAGAATAAAAAACAGTGTTTCCTGTTCTAAATATCTTAATAAATCTTGATTCAAGGAATGATACTGTATACTGGGGATTATATAAAAAATATAGAAAATTAGGATGCAGTTTTGGCAATACAGTTGAGCAGAAATAATATCTCACTGCTGCTTAGACAAGTGATGTGACTCACCACTACCACGAGCAACTGGCTGTAAGTTCCTTCATCTTCATTTATGCCATCACTGGTGCTTTTCTGATCCCAAGATGAGCTATTTCAAGAAATTAAACCAAGAGAAAAGTCATCTCTAATGTTACTTTTCTGCTGATTAAGATCCCTGAACCACTTTTTTATGGGGATGAATGAATACAAGAGTCAATACAAGTGAATTCAATAAAGCACAGAGATGAAGTTGACTGTTCTGGATGCTGCTTGTTATATATCATAAAATTCTACCTTCAGTCGACCAAAATGACTTATAAATCAGTATGTGACAGTGTCTGGCTGGATACTTCCTATTTGCTTTTGCTGCATTAGCCCTCTTTTGCTACCACTTTTACATGATTACTTATTTACCACTATTGAATGGAAGCCTCCAAGTGTCCCTGAAAGAAACCCTGTTCTGAATCCATACCTGAGTTCTTCACTCAACATCACCCATCTGCAATTTCTTTACGTGACTTATCTACGGCTACCCAGTCACTAGATCTCTAAGCCCATCATATATTTAATACCATGCACAGAATGAAGTCTCCTTCCTTAACTAAGCATATTAAATGGCTGTACTTCAATGTCTTTCTGAAAAATTACAGTGGAACATCAAAACACAAGCAGCAAAGTACTTGGGAAAATGAGTAGCACAGCTCCATAAAAGTGGGGGACTTCACCTTCTCTGCCATGGCCAGCAGTGACTCACTACTTCTTGCATAGGGACACAAGAGCTCTGCTCATTTCGTCCCACATCTTGATGATATGGACTTGGGAGTCTCAGTCCTGAGCTTGCCTTCTTTAGAGTGCAGTCATTAAATGGGCTTTCAGTTGCACAGTGTGTCTAAGACTACAAGTAAATGCCCATGTTCTCTGACTTGTACAATTCTTTGCTTTCATTCAAATATCTAGGGTTTTTTTTTAATTTCAAACATGCATAGAAATGTAAATCTCTTTTTCAGTTGTTCCATGTATAACAGAAACTTGCCACATTTTCACTTCTGAACAAAGCAAAAATGCATTCCAAGCCCATTTTTTGTCTTTTCATTTAACTTTGCAATTATTTGTGTACAAAATTGAGAGCATCACACTGAGCTCATGAAATCACTGTAAAGACAAGGATGTTTTTTTTAGTGAGAACTCTGAGACTTGTAATAAATGGACAAGTATGAGTCTTGCATGGATATCTGAATATGAATGCCTCCTTTATTCCTTCCAGATGAGCCAGAGCAGTTTCTAGAGAAAAATATAGGACATTTTCATGGATATTCCAGTATGGTAAACACAACCATTAAAAAATTTAGTAACACCATAAATGGGCACCATAAATAGCTACCAAAGTAGTATTTAACCTGAATCATCAATGAATTTCAGAAATCTTCCTAGGACAGACATCAGTAAACATTTTGATCTACTACTTAATCCAGCATTCAGTGCAGAACTGACAGGCCAAACTACCTTCAGAAAGCATACAGCAGGCAGGACTGGGCCAGCAATCTCATTCTTAAAGCCAATCCAAAAATATTTGAAAGAAGGGTGGGGGTGAAAAAAGGGTGTCTGTTATTTTGTAAGCAATTAAAATCTGCCTCTACCTGGTGCCAAGAGGACAGAGTAGTAAATTTTTTACTGTCGATCAGAATTAAGCTATCATGTACCACGGGATGGTTTTTTAAATGATCACAGCAGGTTTACGTTCTAGTCTTGCCTATTGATTGTTAATACAACTTATCTCTCAAAATTTCAGTAGTAGAAACAATACAATATTCAAGGACAGCATATTTATGGTAAATGCTAAAAGTAAATATTTCATGTAAAACAAAAGATCCCTATAATACTGTGTCTTGTACTGGAAGTAATCCATAAGAAAATCAAGGGCTATAGAAGAAACATGGAGGGCTTTTTCTTACTCTACTCTACCCATTTCACAACAAATAAAAACCACATCCACCATAGGGAGATCCTAAAATCTCCACAGATACCAAGGAGACAACTTCTTTGGAACAACAGAAGAAATGGAAAATCCTACAGCTAGAATTTCAGAATTTCATTCACACCCTTCAAAGGAGGGTTTTGACACAGCTCCTATGGACCTCAGAGGAAATGGATCAAGACTGGTGATAGCACACATAGATTTTGTGAAAGGAAAAAAACAAAATGACACTCTAAACACTTCGGTGTGAATGTACCCAGAATATGTAAGCCTTTTGAAGGGCCTTAGGGGGTTTGAAGGTATTGAAAAGACAAGGCAGATGGAGTGGTTGATTTTGCTCTGCTTTCAGGACAGGGGAAACCATAGCAAAAGACAGCAAGATAATGGAGCAATCCCAAACACTTCTGTTTTTCAGTCAATTCTGGGATTTATTTATTTGTCAGTAAACACTTCCTGAAAAGAAGAAAAAAAGAGTAAATTTGGATCAGCAGCTCTCACATGAATCAGATCACAATACTGTAATTCCTTTGGTAAATTGACCTAATCACAAAATGAAATGACAGAGAGGTTGCAGTCCACTCAGCTCATAAACTATTTTTTGCACCTTTATCTCAGAAAAGCAATCATCCCTGAGGCAGAAAAGGTCACTGGAAAGTTCAAAATGCTTATTATTCAAGTGTTCCATCTTAGTGGCCTTCACTCCTGATACCAATTAGAGAGAGCTCTGTTGAGTTGTAGCTGGGGTGGTTAAAGTCATGTATGTTACTTTCAACATTTCTTAACAATTCAGTGGTTTGCTGAATGTCACTGACATGATTTCTCCTGGTTTGGCAGCAGCAAAGTGAAGTTTCTTTTAGAAGCAGTGAAGTGCATGGACCCAGAAAGCTACTGCCATCAAGGACATACCATCAAGGACTAAGGGTAATGGGACTATTTTAATATAGTAGTTCATTTACTAGCAGCTATAGCCAGTGTTGAGATGAGTATTGGGTTGGCATTTTTTGGCCCAAATGTCACTGATCAAATTTTGCTCTCTGTCCTGAACTTGCTTTTAGTATTAAACATGCTCAGAGCAGAGCTGCTTTGAAGAGAAGAAATGCTTGGATATGGCTAAAGAGAGAATAACCCACACAGCAGGCTGTGGCCTTCATGAATTTTTTCTTTTACATCCCTACATAAGAAAGCAGTGCAGCAGTCACACACAAAATATGTAGTGGACCACACAGGAAATAGACACATCATCACAAATTAGCATACAATACATTTAAATTCAGTATCACAAAATAAGGGAAGGCTTTTAGGAAAAGGAAACTATGAAAGTGGAATAATATCATGCTACTTCTCAGCAAAACATCTTGAAACTTACAGTATTATAGATAAATAGTCTGAAAGGACAAGTGTAGCAATAATATACCTATTTTGCAGATAAAAGAATTATAACGAGGCTAGTAGAGAACAATAACTTGTTGGTCAGAGGAGTGACTTCTAGCTATTCTCCTAGAAATCCAGTGGATATCAGGGATCCTTTTCAGCTAAAGAAAGAGCTTAAAGAAATTGTTCAGCATCTTGAACTCCCTAAGGGTATCTCCCCACTTCCTGAAATTAGGATTTCAGAGAAGCTGTGTTACTAAAAATGTGCTTTGTGTCTTACTAGAAAGCAGAATCTTAGTTTTTGAGAAAGACAATATAATCCCACTGAACATTCTCCTCTCCTTGCATGACAATATGAAGGAGAACCATCAGGTGTCCTCTGATGCATTCATTTCTCTGTCACTAAATCTCTCTGCAGGACACAGAGTCAAAGCACAACCTCTCTGCGGACCACCACAGAAAAGAAGGTGTTTTGACATCTGAGATGAGTGATGGAAAAGAAAGATTTTTATCACTAGTATGTCTCATAACCCAGGGGTCACTTCAGTGCTAAGGCAATACTGATAATATATATTTTAATGTACAAGTTGGTGCCTAAGGCTTCTTTTCTATACTGTTGTTGGATATGACTAAGCAACATTGTGGTCACACAATGGGTACAAAGTAAATGCACCTTAAGAAAAGTGTTACATTCCACATTTTCTAGTCAGAATAATATTAAAAGAAAGGAATAAGTAAAAAGAATATGGCTTGTGAAATCAAGCAAACATGAACTCACTCAGAAAGTACGTTCCAGATCCAGTATCTGGAGAGATAATTTTTTAGATAAACCACCAAATGCAAAAATAAAGCACAATTATTTTGATGCAGGTTTTGAGAAATGCATTTGGTCCACTGTTACATAAAAAAGTTTTCCAGCATTGTCACAAATATTAATGTCTGTGACCTGATTTGCATAAAAGAGAAGGAAACCAGGAGTTGTTATGGCAGCAAAGAGCAGCAACATGGTTGCAAACCTTTCTTCCATCCTATGTTAATTAAATGTACCACAGTGTGTGAAGTAGCTCTCAGCAAACTCGGATTTTAAAATTCTTGAGTGTAATTGAAAAACTCACTGCAAAGAATGCAAACGGCTGCTGGACAGATCAAAGAGCATATGAAGAGTTATTTAACAGGTTTGCTAATGGAAAGATAATGGCTTTTATGAGGATGATGGAACAAAAATAAAGCAGCAGACCTGAGGATAAATTAAAAGACGAAAAGAGGCCTTATAAAATGAAGCAGTAACACAAATCCATTAGCTGTAAACACTGGATAATATTAATCCTGTAAATGGTACTCCACGTCCATTTTGTGCATCATCTTGGGTGAAAGGTGGTAGCTTGTAGCAGAAAATAGGTGCTCTCTTATTTTAATGGTCTTGAATAAGGCTGTTGGCCGTATTGACAGCTGTGCCGAGTAGCAGCTGGTAGCTAAGCAAAGTTGTTTAATGTTTATAACAATGAAGAATGGATTTGTATGGTTTAGACCTAAAAGCTTTTTGGAAAGTATCTAGAATAAATATTCTAAAATGTTGGGAAAATATTAATTCAAAGGTAATTTTTTATAAAAATGAAGTTTTATTGAAAGAAAGGACAGGAGGGTGACAAGACCATCTTTCCGCAACACATACTCAGAATCATTAATCATACACTCACTCAGAATCATTAAATAAAGTAAGAAAAGGTATGGAAAAATGAAATCTTTTCTTTACATTAAGTAGTCATATTAAATGAGGGAAATGCAAAGAGGAAGAGGATACCCACCTTGGCTCCCAGATGTCTTCAGTAAGAACAGGGCTGAATCAATGGTTTGCTAAATGCTTAATAAGAAACCCTGCTGAAGGCAGTGGAGTTCCATTACTTTACCATCAATTTTTATGGGGCCAGGATTTTACTCTTCATTCCATTAAATGAATCTTGGGAAATTAACCTCTTCATTTCCGTCTTTCTATTTTTTCTTTTTTTTTTTGAAACTGCCTTCTCTGCTGGATGGGATATTTTAGAGAGATGAGAACACCAGGTGCTTGAGAGTCGGAAGAGACAGATAATCAACTGTTTTGATTCATTGTTTAGTAAATTAATTTATTTATTATGCCAGGTAGACTGCTATTCCTGAATGGGCTATGAAGTTATAACAGCAGTAGAAAACCAAAAAAGTATTTTAAAAAAACATTAATAATTAACGAGGAGCAAGTTGAAAACACTTAATCATAATTGTTTTGCATAAAATCAAGTAGATCATTGTTAGCCACTGTGCTGGTTTTGGCTGGGATATAGTTAATTTTCTTCATAGTAGCTAGCATGAGGCTATGTTTTGGATTTGTGCTGGAAACAGTGTTGATAACACAGGGATGTTTTCGTTACTGCTGCGCAGTGCTTACACAGAGTCAAGGCCTTTTCTGCTTCTCCCACCACCCCACCAGCGAGGAGGCTGGGGGTGCACGAGAAGCTGGGAGGGGACATAGCTGGGACAGCTGACCCCAACTGACCAAAGGGATATTCCATACCATATGACATTATGCTCAGCATATAAAGCTGGGGGAAGAAGGAGGAAGTGGGGGCGACATTCGGAGTGATGGTGTTTGTCTTCCCCAGTCACCGTTACACATGATGGAGCCCTGCTTTCCTGGAGGTGGCTGAACACCTGCCTGCCGATGGGAAGTGGTGAATGAATTTGTTGTTTTGCTTTGCTTGCGCGTGCGGCTTTTGCTTTACCTCTTAAACTGTCTTTATCTTAACTCACGAGTCTTCTCACTTATACCGTTCCGATTCTCTCCCCCATCCCGCTGTGGGGGGAGTGAGCGAGCGGCTGTGTGGTGCTTAGTTGCCAGCTGGGGTTAAACCACGACAGCCACACTGATCAGTTCAGCTTTTTTAACAAAAATCCCTAGTACTGATGGTTCAAAGGAGAAATTAAAAGTTTTAATGTAGCATTTCACTTGAATTCAGTCCTGCAGACAGTACATAATCAGCTTGTACAACCTGCTGTGTTCTTTCAGTCTGTGAAATGCATATAACAGGTCACACACTGGGGTTCATTTTTATAGCCATCTACCACAGTCAATGCCTTACCTTGTCAAAAACTAAACCTGTGAAGGAAGCAAACCCATTTTGAACATTGTTTTCTGTAACACTGCCAAGAAACAAACAAATTCTGCAAAGCGTTCTGTTATTTCTCTTTGTGGAGTACTGTTTCACAGACCTGACTGATACAAGGTCCTGGAGCAAAAGGGACTGGGCACTGAGGAACACCCTTTGTCTACAATATTTGGTAAGATGGACATCTCACTGGAGCTGACAGATGTACCGACCACCCAGTGCACTGACAATTCCTATTTTATGTTTTTCAAAGGCCTGTTTAGACAGCCAAGTTGCCTCTACACAGGTTGACTTTCTTAATGCAGAAAGTCACACTCATCCCAGCCAAGGGGCACAGTGGCTGGCAGGAATGGCTATTGTGTTCTTTTCACCCAAGGAAATCACAACGCTTCACCAAATTATGGACATATTTTAGAAGGCTGGGTCCCATTACCAATTGATTTAGTGGTTGAAAAAAATTTTTATGTTCATACATGGACCATCTTAATTGTTTGATTAACATTGTAATTGAAAGATCTGTCAAATCTGTCTGTTCGGGAAGACCAACTCTGCCAGGAAAGCATGTCTCTTTTCGTCGTCCCTAGGTCCCAACCAGTAACTTCGAGGAGTACATCTTCAGTAAAATCCCTTTTTTCCCTAAAGTTAGTTTAATTCAATTCCATTGCTGTGAGTTGCAAAGTCTGGTTTTACATTTAAAACTCAGCACACTCTTTAATGGTGTCCAAAACAACTTTTCCATGTTGCAAAATTCAAGAAATAGAAATAGGTGAAAGTACTTGTGTGACTTTTTGATTACTTTGAAATCTGAGTATGTTTTTATGGCATGTCATTGCATGAAGTCAGTAGTATGATCTAACATCTTGGCTATATCTTGTTCATTCTTCAAAGGAAGTTTGATAAAAGAAGCTCTTCTCTAAATAGGAGTTAGAACAAGGGCTGGAAACAGAAAGAATGTTTTTTTTTCTTTAAATAAACTCTTTATTGTGGGCAGGAAAGGAAATCTCTTCAAGTACTAAAATAGGTTTCTAGTTTTAAAAGCCTATCATTATGGAATTAATTTCTAGAGAGCAGAATTATTCTGGCAAAAACAGTGATTTAAAATTATTTGGTATTAAATGAAGCACCAGCAGAGAGTGCCCTGTGTTTCACAAAGCTAATTTTGTGGTATTCCATAATAGTTTTTCATGCTCAGACAAGTTAATAAAGAAAACTGTTTACCCATTGATGGCCAGCCACAAACACCTGATATACTATGGTAGAGCTCCCAACAGTTCCAGAGTTCTTCTCTAAAACATCACCTGGTTTTTCTATGTTGTCAAGGTATGCCATGCAAAGGCATTGTAAGTGCTGGGGGTAACAAAGTTTCTAATCATGTCTCTGAAAATGCCATCAGTCTCCAAATTGCTAATGCATAGTGGCAAAAACAAATGGCAGAGAAGCTTTTTCCTTTATAAAACAAAGTTGGAAAGAAAGTTAAAAGCAAAGCAAAGGACAAATCAATGCACCATTCTGCTGGAAATAATTTCTACTGATATAAGAAAATGAGAATATATATTTTTAAAGTACTATTACAGTCTTTAATAAATAGAAATTCTTTTCCATGTATTTATATGGACATTTCTGGTATTCCATTATGGTACAGAGCTGAAAGGAGCGCTCATAATTTTTATGTGCATCAGCAAATTGGTAAGTTGATATGGCATTATCTGGTCTCCCAGACATTTGTTTCATTAAAAAAAATGGGGAGGAGGAATGGGGAGATGTTGCATTTGGTTTTCTGTCAGGGGAAATATATGATTTCCTGTAATGTTTTTGATTTTTTGTTTAACCAAAAATAAAAACACATATGTTCATTTCCATCAGTACTAATTGAATGTATGCCAGAGAAGATTAACCATTAGGGCGAACATGCCTAGTAGATTTAGGCATAATTTTAATATGTGACATTAGGGGTCAGATATGGTTAGGCAGAGAGCAGACCTGCATGGCTGAAGACAGTATTTCTGCCATCCAGTGGCTTTACCCAGCTTTGACGAACATCTACAGTTTCACTGTCCTGAACAGTTCATAAGAAAGAGAGAATCCTTTCCTAATACCACAGTGCTTCATAGCTTTACTGTCTATGTTCACTCTGGACTATTTTCATTTCCTAGTATTGGCACCACATCATAATTATGATGACAGTTTAGCTTATTTTGAAGACATGGTCAACCGTCAGTGTCTAATGCTAAGTCACAGCCATTCTCAAGCATCCTTGGAAAAGGCAACTAAACTCATAGAAACCCTGTGAAAATCCCCAGATCAGTAGAAAAGAAGATGAAGAGATTGTCCCTTCCCACTAAAGGAAAGACAAGTAGAACACAGTTGTCACCCATGCTGCTGGGTGACAGCCTGAGAGCCCACCAGCATGCATGAATTGGCTGACTGGTGCCCATGCATGTAGCTCAGTACACTGCTCCACAGTGCTTGCTCTCCTGGACCCCCTGGGCTTGTCACAGCAAGCCTTGGAAGGGGCTGCTCCTGCAGTGGAGGGTGCAGAGGTTTCCAGAGCAAGTATTCAATGGAAACAAAGGTTTACTAGCTCTGCTGGTACCAGAACAGTTCATTGTCCTAAAGATGGGGAAATGTTCAAACGTACTTAGGTGTTTATGCTATAGTAAGCAGCTTTCTAGCAAAATTTCTTGTTAGTTTTGACTGTTGAAGGTTTCTAGTTACAAGTGCACCAAACTGTACAGTTTTCTTGAACTCCTTTAGACTGTGTTCACTTGTATTTTTCTCCATTTCTACAGCAAAATGGTGGGCTGTAAATGAAATGTGTCATAAATCAGATAAAATGAAACAACTCATCTGTGTATGGGAGACACGGAATGTCACATTTCCCAGTGTGGAGACAGAAGAATTTCAGGTATAAGGCTGTAGATAGATTTCTTTAAATCGCTAGGAATAACGATCATCTTCTTTTACTTTCTCTCCCAAAAATTAGATGCCGAGAGTAAGCCACTTGGCCAGGTCACTCCTCTGCTTTCACTGGGGAGACTGTCACTGCAAGAAAGGAATTCTGCCATTTGTCTTTCTCCATTGCTTAGACAAGAGGTCTAAATGAGCAGCGTAGACAAGATGACGAATGGTAGATGAGCTAATCCTCTCCCTATGGGACTAATAACAATGTGCTCTAACAGTGTTGAGAAAAGTGTCCCCTGGTGAAAATCTGGAGTCATGTTTTTTTCCCTAGGGAGCCTCCTGTCTATTCTTAATGATAAAGAACATTTTGAGTGCTGTCTATTGTCTTCCTCCTGAGTACGTGAAAAGGTTGTGTGCAAATTATAAAGCTCCGGAAAGGAATGGATTCTCTGAAATGTGATGGCTTTTACAGGATCATGTTGTTGCTGCTGTTTCTTCCCATCTTCACCATTCATTTCAGATCACACAGTGCTTTGCCCCAACCCATGTAACAAAACAGTGAAACGAAAATGTACCACTAATGATAAAATTTACATCTTCAACAAGCAGTATTTACAGTTAGTAATGTTTACCATGACTTTGGTTTGACACGATACCCCACTTCAGAAAAATTCAAAGAAATCCTAGTACACTTGCCAAAAGTATGATTTTTAAGAGTGTATAAGAAAGTGAAAAATGCAAAATATTTAGTGATCCCAGATGTCTGCCACCTGAATCCATCACCTTGTTTCAAGTAGGAATGTGCACCCAGGATTTTCATATGTAATTTCCACAGCAAGTTTTCTTTCCACAGCAGGAAATGTGATTTAAAAAACTGAATTTTGGGTTGTAAAGTCTTCTAATGATTAGCTCAATACTTTCTTTACTGTTAGTATAACTGAGAAAATGAAAAAAAAAGAAAAGTTCTTTAGGAAAAAAGCTCATAAGCTTTCTACTATAAACAAGTTACCTGAAGAATACTTCAAGACAAGTAGTAAAAATGAAGTATTCCTCAGATGGATATGTCCTGAAAAACAGATTTGTGTGAAACAAGTCCCCAAGGGATTTTATTAACTTCACACATTTCTTTCCATATAACCCCAATAAAATCCATCATTGCTAGAAATTCATAGACATATGGAGTATTTACATTTTGTGTAAATCTTATTTGGTATTTGAACATTTCCAAAAGTTGCATTTCCTAGTCTAGCAGTAATATGGGTAAAAACAATTGGAAGCTCATTGTGGATGAGACATGGAGTGCCACTTTCTACTCATGCTAAAAACCAAGTAAGGTAGTGAAATTTAAGACAAAAATATTGCTCAGGGCAAACTCAGACATGATGTCTATTTGGGTGAGATATATGGTTGGGAGAATTAAATTGGGCATTTTAACTGCAATGTAAAATCAGACCTATGAGTTCCATGCTTTGGATGCAATTAATCCAGTAAAATGCTGTGAACTGGATGACAACAAGGTTGATGGCTATAAACAAAGAGGCAGACAGACAGACAGAAAGACTGACAGACAGACAGAAAGAAAGCAAAAGAGAAGAAAGAATACAACAACCAAAAAACTCAAGAGATGTAATATTTCTGCAAGAAATGCATTCTCACAAAATTTACTAAAACAGTATTCTACCTACTATTGGTAACTAGTCAATTGACCTTTAACTTTCTATGCTGCCACTTTGTGACAATATAGTGAATTCACAATGATCCCTAATGTCTCCTATGGGAAAACTAATGGATACCAATACACTTAGGCACAACCCCAAATGTTTGTAGCAATCATCACAAACAGTGTAGCATCTCTTAATCCAGTCAGAGATGAAATATTACATTTTTTATGCTATTAGATTCCCTCCAGAAGGAAGAGTTAGAAGTCCTCGCATGATTTCTACACTTCCTGGTGTCCCACACTGGCACAAGCAGAAATGGTGTTGCATACAGTTCTAGCTCTTTCTGCCATTTATCAGAAACCATTCTGACATTTCACCTGTTCTTTTAAATTTTCTGCTTCTCCACGTAGGAAAATAAAGATGGAATGATGAAGAAAAGTTTTAAAACAATTACTGTTTTGGAAGACAGTATAAAGTTTGTGAGATGAGTTCAAAGTTTTTCAACTCTTAATACTATTTAGCTGTTACACGGCTCGCTCTATATATGCATCCAGTTCAGTTCCTGTCAGACAGACAGAAAGAAAGCAGTGCTTCTTCTAGTCCTGGAGAATATTTCTCATGTTTAGGTAGTACTGATTAATGGATGTGAAAGACAGATGCTGCATTTAAGATGTCTCAGTCTGATCGAGGCATCACAGACTCAAAGAAGGGAGCTGAGCTCCTGAGAAAAGACCTATGTCCGTTCAGTGGTAGGCCACACTTCAGATTTGACAACCCATGTGAATCAGACAGCCACACTTCATTGGATGACACACATATCCTTATGAAGTCAGTGATTATAATTCTATAATCTGATATAAATGTTATCTTTATTAAAAAGAATATGAAATTAAAGTAGGAGTTATATACAGTGTTTGAACTTACAGTAGATAGCCCATGAGAACAAGAGAATATTCAGAGTAGAAGGTTGCAGATATTTTATTTTAGATGTGGCTGCTAACATTACCTATTACTCAGACTCATTGTTATTGCCCATTGTAAGACACTTTTAAAAATTACTAATAAGTTTGAAAAACTAACCGGTTCAACTATGCTTTTCCAGGCTGGGTACCTGCCTCTGGCTGTTGCATTTTGGTTTGCTGTTTGTTTTCATTTGCATCTGGTTTTTTTAAAAGCTTTGCCAAACCAATTAGGTTGTCTTGAAGAACAGAGGAATTAGATCAGGAACAACATTTCTTGTCAAAATTAGACAATTCTGAACATTTGCTCAGTGAACATCATCCATTTTGTGCACTTCAGTGAGGGAGGGTTCCTATCCAGAAAATAATGTGTGCAATTAATGGTCATCTCATAACATATGTACACAAGGGATTAGAAAAAGGCTGGCCAAATTTCTGAGTGCTTTTGGTCCAAACTTTGGATTACTTGAACTTGTAACTTAATCATGCTCTTATAACACAGCTTTTTGTTGTTGTTATTTGCAAGTCTTATTCATTTCTTCATTGAATGTTAGTGGGAAATGACTCTTCTTGTAATCCTTTGCAATGTTCAGTTCCTAGTGAGCCTAATGTGTGAATCACAGTTATGTCATCTCTTCTTCACAAATCAAACAATGCCTTACTATAACCCCAAATTCCAATTGTTGATAATATAGTGGTTCCAGTTTTGGCTGGGTTCAGCTTTTCATACTGCTGTCCTGCTGGTGGCTTATGATTCTGTCAGGTTGTCTGGCTCCTGCTTCCCTCTCCTGTTGCAGCTGGGTTGGCTTCAGGCTATGATAATTTTTGCCTGCAGTCCTTACCTCCTGCTGTTCTATCAAGGACAATACTGCTTGAGGCTGAGCCTTATATGTTAAATTCTTTATTCTGCAGAGCCTTAAGGCACACTCTACTGCTTCAAGAACCAAATCACGGACTGATATTTTTGTAGGTTTGTAGGTTTTTCTAAATCCTGGGACGTGAACTTATTTGTGGCAAACACTAAGCAGAGTTGCTGTAAAGACTGCACAGACTAGATCAAAGTAGATTTGTTTTCTAACACAAGAATTTCTAAACACCCAGCACAACACCTTTCATATGCACTTTAACTGGTTCTCTTACAGCACTTCTCATTGCAAAGCCAAAGTTGTTCTATATTATAGCATAAAACCACTGTACACTTACTTCTTTTTCTTGCAAGTGCAGGAAGGAAAACTATAGAAACAGATATGCCATTCACAATTCCTTAACTTTGTAGGTAAACTTTCTCAGGAGAGTTTTTCAAAAACGTACTAACCAGCTTGCAACTAAATAATTAATTGTTGGAGAACTGTGTGCTACTTTAACATTTCACATTTGGAATGATAGCCACTCAGCAATTCAAGTAATGTGTGTCACGTAAAACCACCATCAAGAGAGTCAGAATCTATCTTTTTTTCTGTATCATATTTGCTGCACCAGATCAATTACAGCTTTGTAAACTTGAAGTGTATACTGATATTTATAAGAATGATAGCTTTCTGAAATGGCATTGCTTGTCCATTGTGTCCATTGTCCTTTTGTCTGACTCTCTTTTGTCCCTGTGCTAGGGAGAAGAGAATATTTACAAATCTTTATAGTTCCATACATTCCTGCAAAGCAGTAAGTTCAGTCATTAGCAAAGTACTTCAGATTTAGAATAGTTCAATGGAAATCAATCAGAGCACTTGTATGATTAATGCTAAAAGTGGTTAAGTACATTGATGGATTGTGACCTAAAAGCATTCTAACTCTTTACTGCTTTATTTACCTGCAGATTGAACATAAAGTATTCACATTGAGCTGACTTACCCTGTTTTGATTTTCATAGCATTATCTCTTATTTCAGTGTTAGCAATACAGCCACAGCCATTTAAACAATATTGGAGTATTCTGAAGTATAAAAACCTTTTAAGTTTCTTTTCAAAGATGCCTTTGGGGCTTCAAAAGCTCATTTGATCCCAAATAGGAGCAAAAGCAACACTTTTTACAGAAAAAATATGTTGAGAAGAGAAATAATGCAGTTCACCACTTTTATTTGAATCTAGAAGTGGGTCAAAATACATGTTACCTACACATGTTGAGCAACTGATATAGCCTTTTAAATATAGCCTTTTTAGTATTGCAGAAGGAAGCTGTCTAAAGAAAAAGCTGTTTCATCACCTTGACTACAACGACAAGTGTGTATGCATGTTTATGTTATGAAATAGATGCAAAGGACCATATGTATAGTGTATGGGTTGCATAGTATATGTAGGTACAATTGCTCCCACTTAAGCATTTTAAAATATGGCATATACAAACTTGTTCATAAAGGTAAATTATTCAACTCCTGTTTTATACAGAGAAACATAAATGTTGCAAAATTAAAGCTTCATTCTTCATTCTATTGTAATTAATGGAAAATCACATGTTGAACTCAGCAGAGCACTGGTCAGTCTGTGACTTTTCCAAAGTCGCTCAGGAGGTTTGTGTCTGTACTATTCCTACATGCTCTCTAGGACCCTCCTACACTGTTGTTACATACTCCCTAGGACTACTAACCACTTTCCCTATTATTGATCAATAAACATTGATCAAAATTCCCATCTGTAACATGTTCCAAATGGTCTTTGTGTTGAGTGATAAAAACAAGTTTCACATTTCTGTTTGATTTATAATAAGTACTAAGAATGGTAGAAAGTGCCTGATGTTTTAACTTGAGAAAAAAGGGCTCCCTTTCCTATAAATTCATAGCTCCAAGGCCCTTTGGAGCCTCGAAAGTTTCACAGTTAAGGTACTACAGAAGCCAATCTTTATTTGAGAGATAAAAACATATGTTTATCTCACCTTCTAATCTTGTTCTCCTGGCTCCAGCAATACACCCTCTGCTGCCAAGCAATCTGAATGTACATCTGCCTCCAAGGTATATCTGCCTCCAAAACTATAAGGAAAGTGGCCAGCTGTGATGACATATAA
>WAAD01001321.1:0-10990 GCA_013389945.1 Fregata magnificens
TACACAACTTTTTTTTTTATTAGCAAAATTATTGTCAATGTCAAAAATATCATCAAAAAACTTTGAAATTAAGTTACAGCTTTTGCATTTTGACATTTAAAATATGTTGCTTGGTATTCTGACTAGTTTCATAACCTATATGAACTGTACAGTATGCTTTTGTTTAAGCAGTTGTAGTCATTTTTAGTAACCATTTATACACACTGAGAAACTGCATTTTCTAATTTGCATAGTAGTAGCTCATTTTCTGTGTCCTGAGGCAATTAATTAAAACTGTTTAACTGTGATAGTGAGAGTTAACATTGTTTGAACATAATAGTGTGAGTCAGTCTTATGGTGTTTGTAATAACAAGTTTCCACATCACTTTTTCTTTTAAGCACCAGTGTGAATTTTTTTTTTTCATTGAAGACTAAATCAATTGATCTGTTCCATTCTGCAAATGAATCAGCATTTCTTTTATAAGTAGCTTTTTCTGGTCTTAACCAATTAATTTTTGTGAACTCCAAGTTGAGTTTCCTCTAAACAACATCTTTCATCGTTAAAGCTTTAGTCCTGAACTTGCACTACTTGAAATCATAGTCCTTACAAGAAGCTAAAGCATCTCTTAGCTATGTAAATGTATCTCTAAAGCTTATGTTACAAGACAAAAAGTGTTTAAGAAATAATTTCCTGTCTTCTACTTTATCTTCCTGTTGAATACTAATAAAAGACACTGTCCCGTGCTGTCAAGTATCTGGACTTGGTGAGGAATTTTTGTTCCTGTACCACAGATGTCTGTTTTCCAGGTCATCTCTAAAGTGGCTATTCTGACCTTCTTTTTGGGTGTATTTCTATAAGTTAATTTATTGGCAATATAACCCTGTATTAAGTGATGACTTTAACATTTTGTAAATGTACACAAATTTATGTATGTGCATGTACATGTGTATGTGTGCACACATCATATACAGTTTAATTCAAGTACCTTTTTGTAATGCAATCATCCATCCCTAGTAACTTTGAATTCATTGGCTTATTTCAGTTAAATTTGACAGAGGGTAATCATCTTGAATAATAAATTTTCTTTAAATTTAATGGAAATCAGTAGCCAGCAAGAGAAGAGAGCCTACTAGCACCCTTGTTACAAAAAAGACTGAAGAAGCTACAAAAGACGGATGGAATGAGTACTCTAAATACAGGAAAACGGGGCATTTAGAGCTTGCAACTCCAAGTTGCCAGGTAATCTAGTCATAAGACAAAAGTTCCAAGGATTTCATCATTTGTGCTCCTCACAGAGCTACTTACCCCTTTTTCTGAAAAAGTGTGTTTACTGTTCTGATATTCCTTGTTGAGGTGTTCTATTCAAGTTTTGGGAAGATGGTCTTCTATGTAGTGAAACATGATAGTATATTTCCTGTCATGTTATAGGACTTATTTTACTGTTCTTCAGTTTTTACCAGTTACAGAAACAAGCTGTCTAGCGATGACAGCTCCAAGATAAATGAAATGCTGTCTCATTTATTGGCTGATTTCTTTATGCTCTGGGCCTTTCTCGCAGTAGACTATAACTTCTTTTGTTTGTAACAGACTACTAGATGGGAATGGCAATGGTCATTCTTTGAAGGAGGTGCTCGAACAGTTTTTGACTTAATATGAGGCATGCTTCACTGCCATTGCTGGGATGTGAAAGCAAGTTGTCTCACTGGTATTTTATTTCGTGTTGTACCTATTCAGAAGTAGAAGAATAGGTCACAGTCTATTCTTGTGGAGCCCTGCATAGTAAAATGGACAGCAGATAAAAGGATGTAGCAAAGAAGCTTGCTTTTCAGGGAAAAGGTGAATTTTCATAGAATTTCTTTTGTCAGAATGACCAGAAAGCCTAAAGTTTTCATTTTCCTCACAGTCTTTTCTCCAAGTTAGTTTTTCCCCTCTAAGAAATGTAACTTATGTGTGAGTGAAGTATGTTTCTCATTGTATCTCCATGTTTTGTTTGCAGATAAGATGGTTTGTATGTTTCTTGTTTATTATATTGTTTATATGCATGTGTTGTCTATTTCAGCAGTGAGGTGATTTTTTTTTTAAAATATTAACTAGCTAATGTTTATGAAGGAGAGGGTGAAGAAGGAAAAAAGACACTTAAAACTTGTCCATTTCCAAGAACAGTTATTAGAACAACAACAAGAAGATCGATCTCCCAGTAAGTCTTACCTTTTTATGGGATACAAAGCTGGCATTGTAGGAGCATAATTCTAACTAGAATTCTGCAAGTGTGTGCTTAGTGCATTGGCTGCATTTTTGGTAACAACTGGACATTTGCTTCTGGGTCTTTGCTTCCTATCACAAGTTATATTTAAAAGATTATCCAGGTGGCTTCTGAATGTCTCTGTATGGGAGGTTTACCAGCAGTGAGCCTTGGACAACAGTCTCCTGCTGGTGCTGTCCATTGAAGCATGATTGAACTGTGTTCTAGCCCCTCAAAAATTCTCAGAGTATAGTAGTTTGAACAGCTAGTTGTTGCCTTCAGCACCTCCAGATACAGCAGCAGAAAAATGATGCTTTGTTTCCCAAGGGTATTAGAAAACTGGCAACTCAGTTCTCAGCTGTCATGGTGGGAAGTGTGACGGGAAGTAAATTCAGAATCCTGGAAAAGTTGACTTAGAGTCCATGTAGAGGAATATAAATCAGAAAGCAAGCTGATGCCATTTCTGAACTATAACAGGATCAACAAGGAAGGCTTTCCTGAGTTTAGTAGAGAGAATTTTTTCTTCAGATCTCTCTGCTTGACTTCCAGCTAAACTACTTAGACCTTTGGCTGGTGTTGGAATGTTTCAGTTTGGGATCAAATAGCTATTCTTGGCCCAAATTACTTCTGGACATTGTCCAGAGACAATATTATTTAGGGGTGCATTGAAATCACAGAAACAGCTTTCTCCCACTCCCGGTAGCAGACCAAAAAAATACTATGAGATGAATGAAACCATGCATTATCTGCTTCAGATCAAATTGATGTTACTTGCTCCTTTTCCTTGTCCTGGTTTTAGAGAATTTGGGGATGAATTGTGTAAAACTGTTTGCATGTCAGGAAATTCATATTTAAAAAAGGAGGATTATCCCTGTTTACTGTCTTTTATATAGTTTTTCCACTTTGCATATGGATGGTGGGTTTCTTTTGGTGGGGTGAAGGGGGAATGTTCCTGATTTTGATCACTTCCATTTGATATAGCATATGTTCCAGTTAGCCTTCCCAAATTTATAGTTATTCTTATGTTAGCTTAAAGGAAGAGGCACATTGTGTTCTCTTTCCATGCAGTTTTTTGCTCGGAGATGTGTACAGCAAAAAAACTGTGATAAATGCATACACAGCTTCTTGTGTCTGAGTAACTAATTATAGCTCAGGGGTTGAGAGTGACTGTTGGACGTGAAGTTTTGTACTGGAAATACGTCAAAAGAATATGAAAATAAGCATTCTGTTTTTTGTAATATTGAGTCATATTATTCAGTTTTCTTCTCTGCAATGTCCTTTTTTTGGCCATTCTAGTTTTAGCTTCTTCCTTCATGTTTTCTCTGAGCCAGCAGGAGGAATGTGAGCATGCAGGGTACAGACTCTCTCTGTTATGATGTCTAACATTACAGTGTATTCCTATTAGGCCCAGCTCTGATGAGAAAACTGCTTAATTTCCATAGCCTGAAGCTGGAGAATGCCTGCCAGAGGTGTAATACATAAATCTAGCACTTAACTTTAAATAACATTTTTTGAACTTGGGCAAACTATGCAAATTTTTTTCTTCTTCTTCTTCAATAGAGTTCTAAAAGTGTAACAAGTGGTTAGAAACTTTATAATATGTTGTTATAGAATGGAAAGTATCAGGCTACTCAAAATTTGGGCTTCATTTGTAAATTACTCTGGACCAGTAAACAAACCTGTACATACAGTTTTCACACACATTCTTTCTAAATTAAAATTCTGTAACTGTAAAATTAAGTTTATTTGGGAAGCTGTCACACACAGCTTTGCAGCTGTATAGTTTTATGTTTAATCATAGAATCATGATTCTATGATTCTATGTTGTTTATTTTTGAGGGTCTTCAGAATAATTTTTGTATTGAGTGATTTAAAGTAGAGTACTTTTAAGTTCCTTAAATGCTAGACTTTGTAAACATTTGACTATTTAGAAAATAGTGATGGGATGATTATTTCTACTGGTGCAGGTTGTTTTGTGAGATCTTTTGTTTTCCTGCTGTGGGAACAACAGGGCTTTGTCCCTGTAACAACTTCATTGGGTAACTGTTTACTGGATTTGAATTTTTGTTTACAGATTAAACAGAAGTGAAAGAAGCTCAAAGCTTGCATTCCAAAACTGATGACTTTTTTTTTTTTGGGGGGGGTGGGGGTGAGTGGAAATTGTACCATATAAAATATAGAAAAATAAATCTATTACTCTTGGTATTCACTGCAAGATATTTAAGCAAATAAACATTCTGTGAAAACCCGATGAAGTTTTAAAAAAGATCTTTTGTAGTTTTTGTTTATAAATTTGTATCTCTCTTCCTAAAGCTATGGTGAGCCCTGCATACTGTCATTCTTTTTCAATTGTAAACATAGTTTCGGTACTACCACTTTTGCACCAAACGCTGTTCCTAAGCGACTGCTGACGTCAGTTGGTGCAGCACAAGAAGGTTTGTGTGTTTATCTGCTGTGGGCAGACTCTTAGAAAAGACGAAAGTATGTAAATAGATTAGGCCAAAGAGATTGCTGCTTTAAATAAGCATACGTACTGTTTGCAATGTCATACTTTATTTTTTCTGTATTTTATTTTGATTAGCAGTTGTATCTTCTGTTGCATATGCCACAGTTATCTAGTTTGCAGCAGACGACAAGGAGGGGTATATATTCTCTCTGCTATTACTTTAAAGGGGTAGCCTTTTTTCTTCTTTTCTATAGCATAGTTAGAATGAGAATTTAGGAGTATGTGTCATAGCGTAAAGGTTTCACATACCTGATCTCAAGGTTAGAAATAGGACTATTAGAAATGAAAGCAGGCATACAATTTCCAGTTCAAGTGAAACATATTTACTTAGAGATTTTTGGCCAAAGTCTATACATTTGGAAAAACTGGAATGATACTCTTGGAATGTTTTACTGCATGCCTTTGTGTCAAACAGAGTTGGAGTGGAGCTGACTTAATGACCTTTGTGAATTTTTTTTGTCCTTGATTATACTTGCAGCACACCCACACTGAATAAAAATTACCTGTAGCAAAAACTGTTTGTATGAAAATCTTTTTATGAAAGTAAAGGAAGTAGTAGTGGGGCTGCAGTCATGATAGGCCAAAGAGTGAAGGTAAAAAGTCTATAGGAAGTAGTAGTACCAGATGGTTTAATAAGGCAGGAAGAAAAATGACAAGTGTAGAATCTCTTCTTCAGATTGAAGAATAGAAGCAGCAACTTTCAGAACTAAATAAGAGCTGAGAACAATTGCTCCAAATTAACTTAAATTAGATTAAAGAAAATGCCTGTGGGATATAGGAGGACATTAGCAAGCATAAAGGTGAAAAAGTCAGGCTAAATAAGGTCTGCTTTGAATGTGGCTGTTGTGATGGTCTTACTGGTCTTGAAGTCCACGTCAATCTTTTTACGTTTCCTGTACTGTTATATTGTGCTATCCAGTCTGACCTCGAAAACCTTCAAGGATGGAGACTGCACAGCCTCTCTGGGCATTCTGCTTCATCTTTTCCCACTGCTTGCATGTCTTCATAGTGAGAAATTTTTTCCTTATGTCTAGTCTGAACTTCTCTTGTTTCAATGTTGCCTCTCATCTTCCCACTACGCACCACTGGGTACAGCCTGGCTTTGTTGTCTTGATGGACTCCTGTTAGACACTGGCAGGCTGCTGTTAAGTCCCCCCAAAAGCCATCACTTCTCCAGACTGGACGAGCCCAGCTCCCCCAGCCTCTCCTCACAGGGTAGGTTTGCCAGTCCTGTAGTCATCTTGGTGGTCCTCTGCTGAACTTGCTCCATTTTATCAATGTCTGTCTTGTATTGGGGAGCCCAAAACTGGATGTACTGTTCTAGGTATGGTCTCAGAAGAGCTGAGCAGAGGGTGCAATCATTTTCCTTGGTCTAATGGCTGTACTCTTGTGAATACAGACCAAGCATACTGTTGGCTGCCTTTGCTGCAGGCTCACGTTCAGCACTTCATCCTTTTCAGAAGAGCAGCTCTCAGCCTGCATCATGGCAGAGGACTCTCCTGCCCAGGTGCAGGGCTTTGTGTATGTTGCTGTTGGATTTCGTAAGACTTCTGTTCATTCATTCCTCCAGCTTGTCTAGGCCCCTGTGCTGGTTTTGGACGACAGTCCCTCTGGATGGCAGCCCTGCCCCTGCATGTACTGTCTGGTTCCCCCAATTTGGTATCATCTGTAAGCATGTCTTGTAAACTTTCATTGTTCAGAAGAACATAGTGGGTTTTAATTCAGGTTAATAGAAGTTAAGCAGCTGCAGGTGCTATTATTCATTTGTCCTTACTGCTGCTGCTTCTAGGTCTTTATTGAATTTTCATTCCCTTTAACCATATTTTCTTATTATAAGAATCTTTTCACCAGCTTTCAATAGCAAAAGTAGAGTTAGGAAATGGCATTTAATTCAGTAAACTGTTCTTAAACAAATGGTGAAGTTACTTGTGCTTCATTAGTATAAAAGCATAAAAATGGCTCAGGTTAAGAGTTCATTTAGCTTAATATTCTGTCTCTAATCTCTCATCTTTGTCTAAGGTCAAGTTTAACATCAGTTAATTATCTTTTACATCCTTGACTTGAAGATGTCATATGAAACAGATTTTTGGGACCAAAAGATGGGTTAGAACTTTTTCTATCCTATGCATCTGCCTGTTATTGCAGTGTCTCCAGAAGCAGCACACCAAGGGAAAAATCAATAAAAACAGTAATCGTAAGTTGCTGCTTATCATCTTCCTGCCCATTACAAGGGCTAATGTGCAATTAAATGCATTAAAGATCATGGTGGGGAAAAGAAAGTAGCCATAATCAGAGGCCAATGGAAGGATAAAAATATGATAACATATGATGATCTCCCCCGCTGCCCCCCATACCACCTTCCTATACTCCCAACTTCCACCTGTTTTCAGCTCAGGGGATTTCCTAATGTGGTTTAGCTATTTAGTTACAAGTGCCTGTTCAGTCTCCCTTTCAGCTTATGGGCACTTCCTCCTTTGCCCAGTTTCCCCTTGAACTTATTTAAACTCCTTGCATCCACAACTTCCTTTGATAAGGCAGGTTACTTACTACCTGTTAGTGAAGAAGTGCCTCTTTCTGTTTTGGACCTGGTTCTCCCTAGCTCTTTCTAATGGCTTCTGGTTCTTGTGCTGTAAAAAAGTAGTCTGTTGAGTTTAACTTTCTTCTGACCAGTTCCTTGGGCAGAATTTGCAACAATCATGAGTTCAGTGTAGCAATATACATGACATCTAGCAGTGACAATAACTAATTTGTTTCAAAATTATTTTAAGGTGATTTTAGAGACCAGCTTGATACGTCAAAGTTCATTACTTTATATATTTTTAGACTGAATATACTGCAGTAATAAATACTTTTGCAGTTTCCTGGAGATTGATAACTGTCTGCCATCAGGATTTTTTGTTGCAGGATGATGCCACTCAAAGTTCTGCCCAATGATAGCAGCTATTTTTGTGCAAAACACCTGGAGACAAATGAACAGCAGAAGAATCCACTCCCTGAGAAATGATACCATGCTATTATATTAATTTCCTTTTGCAGGGGAAAGCTGTTGATTCTGTGTTGTGTGAGATCAGTTGGAATTACTGTAACTGTCTTTGCATACTTACAGAGAAATGGCTGCATCTTGGACATATGGTTTGGGTTTTTACAAGTATTTGTTCTGCAGGTTCTGCTCTTGTTCACAGAGAGCAAACTCTGTATGTTTTTTTAAATAAATGGATTATTAAAAAAATTATCCTTTCAGTGTCACTGACTTCAAAAGGCAGCCACAGCAGATATCCCGAAATACAGTTTTATAGACAGAGAAAAGGTCACACTTTCCTTGTTAGGTCATGTGTTAACAGTAAAAATAATAATAAGTAAATAATTTTTTTAAAAAGTAACTCATTGTTTATGACTTTTGATCTTATAACAATCCTATTTCAAATTCTAGAAGCTGTTGCTCTGGGATACTATACAAAATACATTGAATTTCTATAATGATTTTTTAAAAAAATCAACCTTTAACCTGTTTAATTTGTTAAACAGTTTAAACAGTTACTATAATCTCTGCTTGAATTAAGGGTATAAAATATTAAAATGACATTTGCAAGAACACTTGTGGGTTAACCATAATTATCTTAAATTGAGACAAAGCAACAGGCTTTTATTACATTTCCTAATTGCAGTACAACCTATAGCAACCACTCTTGTCTCAGGTTTCTTAGTTACCATCCTGTATGTTCTATTAGTTTGTGAAACTGTAGCTGGGCTCTGATCCAAAAACTTCTCTCTGTAAATTTATAATAGACAAACTGAGAAGCACTTCTCTCTAGACTTGCAAGAAATACTCACGTTGGTTCTTTATAATTTTTTGATAAGTTATTTGCTGGATTATTTTTAGCAGTCTAATGTTACATTGCAAAAAGTTACATTTTCAGTGCAGTATCATAATATATTAAAGCTTCATTATTTTATCATCTAGGCTTTTTTCATAGGTTTTCAATACATCTTAAACTGTCAACCACAATTTTAAAAATCTGAAACACAGTATAGAGTCAACAGAACTTTTCAGAACTCTTCTGCTCATTTACATAGGAAAGTTTTAATAAGGAAATGGAATAAATTGGGAAGATGTGTGATGTTAGTATGAGATGCTGGAAATGGAAGAATCTTTCACTGCTAACTGGCCAACAGTAAATTTGTTGTTTTGCTCATTTTTATACAAAGATTATGAAAATATAAATTTGATCTAGCTTTGATCCTGTAAATTTGTTCTTCCTACTTTTCATGTGACTTTTGCTTTTATTCCAGATACAAAGTTAAACAAGTGTAAAGTTAGTGTCTTCAGAAATATCCTGAAAGGCTAGGAGACTTCAACAGATATAGCTTGATTTTGGTTAGCATGTGTTTTACAGCAATTAATAGGAAAGTTGGCTGATAAGGTGCATTTGTGAAGTTACAAATCAAATATATTTATAAATAAGTGGCGAAGATGCTTTTTGCCTCTGTAGCCCAGAATAAACACTTCTGTGAGCGGTAGTTCACGTACGGCTGCCAAAAAAAGGAAAGGTTTGTGGATAAGCTAGGCATGATGTCCAAAAGAATTAGTTTCAACTCAAATATGGTAATGCCTAATGTAGTCTTTGGAGGCAATTTGGACACATAGGCTTTATTTTGTGATTTCCTTTTGAGTTGTTCTTTTTTGGAGGCAACCACTTTAGCGTATTGTTCCTAAAGTGGATTCATAGCTGATTTTGTGAAATACTAGTTATTCTCTTTCTGCTCTTGGTAGTTTTGCCTCATTGCCTTATTCCAGAAACTGACCATTCTTTTTGACCAAATAATTGGTTCTCTTACATGTTGTACAGCAATGATCCCCAAACTACTTGGGATGGCTAATGGTTACCATCCCACTTTGGGTTACAGCAGTTGCAAGGGGAATTCCATCCCTGATGTAAAAACTTAACCGCTTCTTAATATTTGGAGTTCTAACCCTAGCAGAAATGAGGCTTGAAATCGAAATTATCACAGCAAGGGAAATAAAACTCGCAACTACTCCTTTTGGTATAAAGGTAAGATGGGGATACAGGATAACATTTATTCTTTCACAGAAAACATCTACTGTTGACACATTATGACTCTATGACCTCTTGAGGTTCCTTTCAAATGGAATTATCCTAGAAGACTATGTACCTGTTCGTGTGAAATTTTGTGTAGACATAGCTAACTAGGTACTGGTGAGGGCATGTGTGCAGTAACACATAATTCTTCTCAGGCTGTGAATCCTGGGAAAGGAACTGAGCAAATATTTAAGTACTGAGTCAATGTTGAACTCCAGCCACTGTGGCTACTGAGCTAGTACTACCTAAGTTTTTTAGCTCATAGTTCTCTAGGAGTTTTCTAACATACTCCTTGATAGCTTGTATGAATGAACTAGAAACATCTCAGTACCTTTGACAACTACTCATAACTCTTCTGTCATTGTAGAAATAGGCCATACAACTTTATATGTCCCATCTTTCTTCTCTTGGGATGTAAACTTGCAAAAAACTAGAGCTCCTCGTTACTTTAACCAGTACCTCAAACAGTCTGTTAGCTTACTGTGTTAACATAAACTTATCAGCATGTATTAAATCTACATTTCAAAAGGTGGTGGGAGCAGACTAAACGTTTAGTGTTCTGAAACATGCATTTTAGGTGCCTGTAATAATGTTCTCACCGTATAGCACAGCAATCATAGCAACTGTGTGTTCAAATTGTATTATGCCTTTAAACATCATTGAAACCTGAAAAATTCTGCTAACATAAATCTTAAGTTGCACTGATGTTTCACTTAGCATTTTGGTTAAATCTTGTGAATTTTGGAGGAAAATGTTCATACGCCTTAACGATATGTTGCAATGCTCTCTGACTGCAGCATTAGTTCCCTTTAATGTCAGTGACCAAACTCTTAAAAAATTAAAACCTCTTGTTGATATTTTTAATTTAGTTCTATTGTTCCCACACTGGTATGAAACCTTTGCTGATTTTGGATGCTGCTGTTTAATGCTGCTGAAGTAATTAATGATACTTTGAAGTATATTTTGCTTAAAAGCGTAAGTCTGTATCTTCCTTTAAAGAAGTGTGTTCTGTATGGGAAAATTATCAGAAATTTGCACCTCTTAAACTGCGGAAAGAAGTGATACCATACAATTGTTGTCCTTCATTGGATTACATCAGCAAAGTATGTAATATATAATGAATAAACTACATACATGATTCACATTAGAATTTATAAACTGTT
>WAAD01001333.1:0-36419 GCA_013389945.1 Fregata magnificens
CCAACCTTAATGGTTCTATGATTCTGTGATTCTAAGTCATTTTTTCCAGGCTCATGCTGTTCCCCACCATGCCCAGACACAGTGTCACTGGGGAATCAGCTGGCCCTGATGCCACCTGATGAGTGCCCTGAGCCACACCAGGGTCACCTCCTCAGGAACCTGGCTATGATGACCTGAGGGAAGCTGGAGTATGATGGTGGGTCTGTGCCCCATCAGCAGCTCAGCCTTGGGGAGGAACAGGGAAGCTGAGTGCAGAGGGATTTGTGTTCAGCCACACATCACGGCCTGGGTAGGCTTGTGATGGGGAAGATAAGTCAGATCAAACAGGTCACCATTTACCCATCACATGTGACCCACCACCTGGGACTTGTGAACTGTGAACCCATCTCTTGGGGACCCATCACCTGGGACCTATCATCTGGGACCCATCACTAAGGATCTACCGCTTGAGACCCGCCACCAGGGCCCCATCACTCTGGAGACCCATCACCAAGTCTTGTGGCCCACAGGGAACAAGCCAAGTCTCTCCCTGTGACCTTGGGGTTACAGCCAAGCCTCCCAGTCCTGCTCTCCAGGGCATGGCATGGGGACCTATGTGCCGGGGGGGCAGCTCTGTAGGCTACAGGGGATTCTCGCCCATGGGGGCACAGTACTTCTCCCATGAGGACACTTGGGGGCCATGGGGCACTGCCTGGTAGCATGGGGCAGCCCTGGCCAGGAGCCAGCGGTAGGTAGGGTCCCCTGGGCAAGGCTTCATTAGGGTTGGGGATCATGGACTGCATCCTGCGTCTCTCCCACGGACTGATGTGACACAGTCAAGCGGCACCACAGCAAGCTTCTAAGCCAAGTGGGATTAATTCAGCCCTAGGAGGCAATGATCTTCCCAAACTCCTGTTTCAGAAGTCATGGCATCAGCTTGCTGCATTCTTTGCCTTGATTAATGCAAAAAATTATTTCCCCATCTTTTCTCTCCCTTGGCCCTACAACTGTCCTTGAGTGTCCCTAGGACATGTTCCTCTCCTTGCCCTTGAGCACACAGAGGGGTGATGTCTCCATCTCAAGCGTGGCAAGACAGGGCTGCTGTGGGTAATTAAAGCTGCGCCAGCGAATGTCCTGAGGCTGAACAAAATCCAGTGCGATTAGGCCAAGCCGTGGGGTTGGCGTGAACTCCCTGGTGAGAAAACCTCTAACCACCAGCCAGTTCCTTGTTGCAGCAATAACCAAAGATGCAAACACTGGCCTCCCTCTTGGTAAAACTTTGCAGCATTATTATTTTCTTGATAGTAATGGGTGCTCAGTAATAAAAAGGTGAGGGACGGAGCAAAGCAGCCCTGTGTTGCTTCATGGAGAAGTCCAACCACACGCAAAGACATCACAACTTGTCTTAATTTTTATGATTATTAAAATGCAAAACGTGCAGGGTGAGAACTTAAAAACCAGCTACGCAAGAGAGCAGGGCCCTCTGCCGAGGAACACCTGCAAGAAGAGCATCCAAAAGGCTTTAAAACCAAGGTGCAGGAACTGGTGTTACACCTCACTTCTCTTGTTTTATTCTTTATGGGAAAAGGAAAAAAAAAAAAAACCAACCTGTTGGGTTTCTGCCATAGTGCTGCTCCAGGACTTGGCGGCATCCCAGGGCAGAGCTGGGCTCCAGGGAGGTGTTCACAAGGACCAGTGGCACTTGATCTAGGGTTGTTTTCTTCTTTTTCTTACTACATTAAATTATTAAGTGGGTTAAAACGAACAGTGACAATTATCCTTCCCTTGCAGGCACAACACTGAGTGCAGCATAGGTCTTTTATTAATTGCCTGGCTAATAACTGCTCATTTCTCTCTGACTGCTCTTAATATTTACTATTTTGAGCCTCTAAATTACAGTGTGCTGCCATCGGCCCAGCACATGCATTCACTGGGTGGCTGCAGGTGCTTTGTGGCAGTGCTAACTGCCTGTTTTGCTTTCCCAGTTCCTTCTTTACCTCTCTGCAGCCATTTGGTTGCACCGTGGACAAAACCCTGCTTTGCCCAGGGGTTTTAAGCCAAGACCAGGGCTCCTAATGCCCTTAAAAACATGCTTTAACTTTTGGTCAGCCCTGAATTGGTCAGGCAGTTGGACCAGATGATCCTTGTAGGTCCTTTCCAACTGAAATTTCTATTCTATTCTATTCTATTCTATTCTATTCTATTCTATTCTATTCTATTCTACTCTACTCTACTCTATTCTGTTCCATTCCAGCTTCATATTTCCACTGCAGCTGAGTGCCATTGCCCTGGGACTAAAAGCAGGACTCGGGGAGCGAGGAGGGTGATGGGTGACCCTTGCTGCACGTTGGACACCCACGGAAACGCAGCAGCCCTTTGCTTTTCAGCCTAACAACTCCAGAATAAGTTCTTTTAAAACTTAAAGCACTGGGGATAAAATCCTATTTTTCTTCCTGAAGCTTTTCACGGTCCATCGCAGGCAGCAAGCTGGAGGCATAAATCCTGCACATCGCTTAGCACAGGCTCAGCAATGCACTCTGAAAAATTATATGGATGTAGGGATTTATAATGCCCCCACAGCAGCAGCGCTCCCCTTTCACTGCCAGTCCCACTCCCCACAACGCCACCACACATCCTTGAATTTAAGCTTTTTTAAGCTTTTTTTTTTTTTTTTTTTTTTTTTTTTTTAAACAGGAAAGTGATGCCAGGTACACAGGCTGCCCTGGAAAAGCAGTCACCTAATTAACCTGGGAACGATGGACCCAGCGTGACCTTGGCTTTGCGATGCTGCTGGTGTCCGGCCCTGCAGCAGTGTTTTTCTGCATTTCCAGCTGGGAAAAATACCCAAAACCAACCCCAAAACGGTAATTTCCCTCTTCCTGCCTGTCTCAGCATGGCTGGGGCATGGGAGGGTGCAAGCAGCCACATCAGTGGCTGCGAGTCCTTTGCCTGGGCTCTTGCAGGAGCTGGTGGCTTTTATGGCATTGACGGGCAGAACAGAAACACGGGGAGCAATTTCAGTTAAACTGCTTTTTATCAAGGAATGTGTCATCTGAAAGGGAAAATTGAGGGCACTTTTTAGCATGGAGGAGGGGAGTGTAAAGCACTTCCCCCACCCCGGCCCTCCCTCCTGGTGGAAGGGAATAAATTATTAGGGGGATTTATCCCCTCGTCCTCCTCTCCCCAGTGTCTGTTCCCCCATCCCAAGGTACAAACCCTCATACAAGGGAAAAAAAAAGAAAAACCAAACAGGAGCCTTGATGCTGTGGCTTGTCTCACCAAGGTCACATCAGTTACAGCTGTAAAAATTATTTAACAGGAGATTTTATCTGCTGCGTAAGGGCTGGAAAAGCCCCATGAAGGAATCTGCTACAGTCAAGCCAGTGCCCAAGCTGATGCTGGGTTCACTGGGGAGCCAGACCCCCAAGACAGCGTCCCACCACCGCATCCAGGTCTGTGCCTTTGGGCATGGTTTTCTGTGCCCTTATGCTGTTAGCGATGTCCCTGCCTTCCAGCAATATTTTGGGGGCAGACCCCAGGCTTTTGGGAGGCAGGTCCTGGGCAGAGCACCCACCTCCTCCCTTCTGGGATCAAAATAATTTAGGGTTTCTCTGAAACCTATCCTGGAAATAAAACCAAGCACAAACACTCCCTGTGGGGAAAAGCCTTTACTCCAAGGCAGCAGGGAAAATAAAGGGCACACTTCCCATGGGGACAGCAGCAAGGGCAGGTGACATGGAGGTGACCAAGCGACTACGGAAGAAGCTGTCTGCTCAGGAGGAAGGGCAAAAAAAAAGCAGCGAACAGGAGGAAAGAAGAAATCCAGTGATGTGTAGGAAATCCTGTGGGATTTCCAGCCCAGCGTGGAGGGAGAGCCTATGGCCCATGGCCCAGCCAGCTCCGTTCCGCCCCTCTGCTCCTCCCCGCAGGTTTGAAGCTGCTGGAAATCTGGTTAAAAATCCCAGGGATCCAGTTGTTTTTTCCACCTCGGCCTCCTGCAGAGGAGAGGGGCCGGGAGCATCCCTTGAGCCAGCGATGCCTGTGAGTGCCATAGGAAATGGCCCCCAAATTTCCGTGTTTCAGGATCCCAGGGCAGGGATGGGAAGATTTGCAATCCCACTGCTGGCTCGGCTGCCGTTTTCATTGCCTAGAAATATCCAGACAGCTCTTCCCATGGTGGCTTTCAGCATCCCTCTGCAGGGCAGAGGCCCCAAGGCCATATCCTGCAAGCGGAGCAGGGCCCTGGGGAAGGTGCTTTTTGGTTGGCCGTGATTTGAATCGGTGATGCAGAAATCGAAGGGTTTCCAGCCTCCCGCAGATCCACTGTCCTGGCTGGATGTCCCCAACGCCACCAGCAGCCCTGTGTCACCGTGGCAGCTGGGATGTGATGTCCCCTGAAGCTACATGGGGGTCCAAACCCCCCTGGGGCTGGACTGGGGGCTCTTTTGGCCCAGCCATAAGCTCACCGAGGGATGCAGCGGGGTTTAGCACCAGACGCTGCCATCCTTGAGGGGTTTCCACCATTCCGGACCAGCTCACCTGCCCCCTGCTCCTGCTCCCTCAGGAAATGCAACCCTGGGGAGATGCTTGTTTTCGGGGTGCCCCAGGGCCACGGAGCAGCACTGCTGCTGCAAGCCCCCTCCTGGTCCCAACCACTCTCTCCCAGCACCCAGCAAAGCATGAACAGAGACACTCTCAAGTTAAACTCTCCATTTATTTGATCCTTTTACAAAAAAACTCAACATTGTGCTCGTGTTGAAGGAGTGTTTCTTTTCTCTTGTTTTTTTTTTTGTTTTTGTGTTTTTTAAACCTGGTGCTCATGGAGCAGTTAGCACAACCACGGCGCAGGGGAGGGCAGGGGCTGTGCTGTGTGACACGATCGGGGTTATGGGGGGTCCGTGTCACCGCAGACGATGCTATTTACAGCAAATGTGAGAAAGGCCTCGCTCCGCACCCAGCACCTGCCGGCTGCAACCTTCGGTCCTGGGTGAAGCAGCAGAAACACTGAAAAGGGGAAAAGGCCTTTCCCTTGGGAAAGGTGCAGCCGCCAAGAGACCTTCCCGTCTCCTCGGGGCTGGGGTGGCCGAGACTGCGTGCCCCAGGCTGCTCTGTGCTGGAGCTGGGATGAATCGTACAACCTAACCTGAGCTTTGGAGTTACCCTAGGACCCCCTGAAAATCTTCGGAGAGTGATGGGTAGTGAGGGAGGACGTTCGGGACGGTGGCAGGGGCTGGACTGCTCTCCAGAACTGCCCCCTCCTCCCTGATGGTGGAGGAAAGCCTAAGGGCAGCTCAGATCCTGGGACAGCTTAGGAGCAGAAAGTTGGGGTGTGAATCACGAGTCTGTACTCCGGAGAGGTTTTGGTGTCTATTCTGGAAGATTTGGGAAAGAGCCACAGCAGCAGAGGACCGGGAGGGACAGCACCAGCCCTGCGGGTGGGCAAGCAGATGCTCTCGCTGGCATTTAGTCTCCCTCTGGCACCCCATCCCTCCCACCGCTGCTGCCACCCAGCATGTGTCCCCCCGAGCAGCTGCCATCACTGACTTGCAGCACCCATTTACCCTTCACCCCCAAATCCTTTCCCTTCAGGGGGTCTCAGCAAGGAAGAAACCATCCCACGATGCGCACAGCAATCCCATCACGCCGCCTCTCCCCGCACAACCACGACGCTCCAAGCCTGACCCCTGGCTATCGCAGCACCAGGGATCCTCCAAAAAAACCCAACACTTTGGGCAAGAGTTGAGCGTGTTAAGAGCCTGGGAGGAAGAACAATTTGGATTTCCACCGCTGATCTCTACATCTCTACCGGCCCTGAACTGCAACGCACCAACGGAAGGACGAAACGCTCAACCTTGGGCTTGCCGCCAGCGCCGACTGCAGCCAAGCAACGAGACTCGGCAAGCCCCGAGCCCCCACGACGCAAATGGCAACGCAAATACTTCACATCACTTCTGCATTTTCCAAGCTCCCTGTATTACAGTCTCAGCAGAATAATAAAATTTCCCTTAAGATTTTTGAAAATAAGTTGCTGAGAAGTGTATCTCTATTTATATAAAGTGCAATCCATGCCTGCATCCATCCTTACTCCCGTTTTGACTCCTGCTGTGCAGGCAGAGGGGTGGGAAAGGCAGAGCTGCCTCCACCCTTGGCTGACACCAGGGACCTGTGCTGTACGTGAGCGACTGCATCGCTGCTAACGAACCACCTATTAAGGAGGGGAGAATTAAAGCCAGTGGCAGAGGAGCGCCAGGCCCCTCAGGGATGCTGAAGCCAGTGCAGCTGCTGACGAGTGCCACGTTTCCACTCCAAGCAGGGGCAGAAAACATTCTTTCAGGTGTTTCTGGACCTCGCAGGAGTCTCCAACCCCATTCTTAAGGAGACTGTGAGCCTTCACGTGCTCCATTTTGAGCACCTGATGTTAAAACAAAAAGAGAGTGGAAAGGAAGAAAAACATACGGAGAGGAAAAGATACATTGATTCGTATTTCGCTGTGGTCTGTCGTGCTGGTGAAGGCACAAGCTGTCAGCTCTGCTGGGGTCGGGCTGCCCCCTTCCCTGCCCCTTCCCGAGGAGCAAGTGTCGGTGACCCCCAGCCACGGGCTGACATGAAAAATGGCTGAAACATGGCTGGAGAGGCCACTTAACACCCCAAAACGTGGTGCAGGCTGCAGGAGAGGAGTGCAGATAGGGCTGGCCTTACATGTGAGCCCGGGAGCTGCTGACGGACCATCCCTGCTCCTGTTTTGGAACACACCAAAGACACAACCAGGTGGTAACATCTGCTGCAGGGTGCTGGGATGCTGAGCTGCAACCTGCCACAGTGGAAGTCAGGCCAGGAATGCTGGGGACATTGAGGCGAATCACACAAGTTTCACCTTCCCGTCTACCCAGCAAGAGCTTCTCCAGGCCACCCTTAAACATCTGGGACATGTTGAGGGAGAACATCACACAAGAGGGGGCAAGCTGCGTCCTTCCTTCCTATTGTGGGCCGGGATCAAAGCAGAACGGAGCAGCGAGTTGAGCACGGAGGTCGGGCGATCACACAGATGTAACAGCATTTCACTTCGGTGGGAGAGAAACCAGCTCGGAAAACAGCCCCGTGAATGCAATCCCAGCGGCGTCTCCCAGTTCACGTGAAGGAAAGCTCTTGGTGGGATTAACCTTCAAACGCAGCCCAAAGCCAGGGCATGAGTGTGGATGGGATGAGGGTTTAAGGCAGTTATGCTGAGGCCCACGGGAAAACCCAGCGTGGGCACGTTTCATTCTGGGCTGGGGGACGAGGGACAAGGCAGAACGGGGATGCCAGCCCACGGTGCAGCCCCGGCTCCGGCACACGCAGGCTGGGCTGGCGCTTCGCTTTGGCTCTGCTGGCTGCACACAGATTAAGGGTTAGTGTCTTCTCCTTCCTCCACTCTGCAAAATGCGAAGCAATCTCAAGAGAAGGCCCCGATACCCCGACTTCCGTTGCACCGGCACTGAAAGCTGAACTACTGCCTGCTCCCCCAGCAGGGGCCAGGCACCGCAAAGAGCCAACTCTTGGCAGACTGCGTCCATGCTAGGATGCTTTTGGGAATGGGTTTATTTTATCAGCAAAGGCTCATGTAGCTGATCTCAAGGTGCTACTGGAGCAGATCTCCAGGGCCAGTGAATGAGGCCCTGAAGTGCAGGAGGAAAAGTCCCAAAGCACTTGTGAAAAGGCCAGGCCAGACTCAGAGACTCTCCGCAGCTGCCTTTGGTGCTGCAGCGGCTGTAGAAAACCGCAGGCCAAGGCAGCCCGCTCGAACGCACGAGCCTGGGGCACTGCCAGCCCCTGCTGTGCTGCAGATGGATCATTCCCAAGCCCCAAACACACTCCCTGTCTTGAGAGGTTTAGCAGTGCCTGCAGTGTGCCACGCGGGGTGGAAAAGGACACCGAGAGACTGCAGCAGCCAAACTCTCTGGTGGCTGTGGTACGGGACCCGGGACGGTGCTGGGAGCTGGGGAAGGACCCTCTGGGGCCAACCTCTTCCCTGCTCGCCCCTCTCCGAGGGCAGGACTCCGGGTGTTGAGCAGAGCAGAGCAAAGAGCTTGTCACCAGATGACACCTGAAAGTTCTCAGTAGTAGCCACAGGGCAAGACGAGCCAGGACGTGGTGTGTGGGAGGGGAGGAGAAGGGCTGCCCTGTGGGAGAAAGGATGGGGACAACAGTGGTGACCAGAGCTGCCTTGATGCTGGGAATTACCTCTCTGCAGTCAAACAGCTCCAACCTGGCCTCACTACAGTCCCCTCTGGGAGTGGGCAGACAGGTCCAGAGGGGAAAAGGGTGGGTGAGGTGGAAAAAAAGAAGGAAAAAAAAAAAAAGCCTCACGCGGCAAATCTAAAACACTTTCATTTTAAATAACAATAATTATAATTAAAAAGAATGGTTGCCCTTGGCTAGGTAAGGGGCAGAGCCACTAGCCAACATGCCATTCCTCAGTGTACGATCCTAGGGAGTGTCTTTACAGAAGCCGTGAGATCCTGTTCCCTGTTGCTCGGTCGTGTCGCCGTGGGGAGAGCGGGAAGGGAGGGGGAAACGTGCCCGTCAAAATCCAGGACGTCCCTTTTGCTCCGTGGGAGGGAGGTCGGAGTCAATAGCAAAAGCCGTTCTGCACGCACAGCCCTGCCAAAAAGCCACCCTCCGCCCTCACCCGCCTCTGGCTGAAGTTCGGACAGCCGAGGGCACCCGGCTGCCTCCCGCTTCTAGATGAACTTGAAGCATTTTGTCTTGTCGTGGGGCAGGCGGGTCTTGAAGAGGACTGAGTCCACACGGAACTGGGTGTACAGCAGGGGCATGTACCCGTACACCTTGACGAAGAAGTTGATGCACTTGTGTCGCTCGTGGAAGTGAGAGTCATCATGCGAAAGCGCCTGGGGGCACCCAGGGCAGCGGAAAGTCCAGCGGGAGGTCACCTGCAATGAGAGGGACAAAGACGGTCACTGCCACGCTGCCCACAATGCCCCGGCTGGGGGGACACCCTGCCTGAGCCCAAGGCACTGCGTGGGAGGACTTGGCTTGACATCCTTCGTGACAGGCCACAGGCCGGGCACAGATTCGGCCATGCTCTCCCCAACTGCCGGGTGTCCAGGCAAGGAAGGACATGCTCCACACCAGCTCTGTCAGAGCAGAGACTTAAAGGGGGACACGATGATCTACTAAGGTTCAGTTACTTTTTTCTGGTTTAAGGTTTGAGAAGCTGTTTCAGGAAAAAAATAGACCTTGAGAAAGGAACTCCTTTCCTTTCACCAGCTACAGATAGAATCACAGAATCACAGAATGGTTTGGGTTCGAAGGGACCTTAAAGATCATCTAGTCTAAGCCCCTGCCATGAGCAGGGACATCTTCAGCTAGAGCAGGTTGCTCAGAGACCTGTCTGTCCTGACCCTGAATGTTTCCACAGATGGGGCATCTACCACCTCTCTGGGCAATCTCTGCCAGGGTCTCACCACCCTCAGCGTAAAACATTTCTTCCTTATATCTAGTCTGAATCTCCCCTCTTTTAGTTTAAAACCATTACCCCTTGTCCTGTTGCTACAGGCCCTGCTAGAAAGTTTGTCCCCATCTTTCTTATAAGCCCCCTTTATATATCGAAATATAGAAAGACCACAATAAGGCCTCCCCGGAGCCTTCTCTTCTCCAGGCTGGACACCCCCAGCTCTCCCAGCCTGTCCTCACAGCAGAGCTGCTCCAGCCCTCTGACCATTTTTGTGGCCTCCCCTGGCCCCGCTCCAACAGGTCCATGTCTGTCCTGTGCTGAGGACCCCAGAGCTGGACGCAGTACTGCAGGGGGTCTCACCAGAGCGGAGCAGAGGGCAGAATCCCCTCCCTCGACCTGCTGGCCACAAGTGCTACAGAAGAATTAGCAATTTGGGGCACCACTTGTTTTAGGCACCCAGAGCAAGATCTTTGAAGGGGGCTCCAGTTTTCAGGAGGTGCTGAGGGGCCACCCATTGATGAAAGGGCCTCCTTGTCTGTCTTGAATCAGACATCCCATTTCAGTGCCCTTTGGTTTTGGTTTGATTCTCCTCTCAGCTGCACCAAACTCTACAGCCTCCACTTCATAGTAGCTCCAGATGGGAAGAACACTACACAGAAAAACCCACCCATCATGTTTATGGCCAAGACCCATCTCCAAGGCAGCTGGCCTGCGATGGTGAGACATATGCAGGGCTGTAAAGAGCAGTTTGCCAGCAGCAATAAAGAGCAGAATGATCTGCATCCAAAATTCATGCTCAAAATTGTGACATTCATTTGTTATCACAGGGCAGGGAAATTTCAGCTGAGCTGCACTGTTTGGACCAACAGCCCTCCGCATGCAGATGAGCCTAAATGTCTCTGGAAAGCTCCACAAAATCAGCAAGGAAATCATTCCTACTTGTGCCGTATGTTATGGAAAGAAGGAAATTTGTCTTTTCAGGATCAGCTGCTCAGAAGGGCCTTTGCTGAGCCAGGAAACCCTCTGGTCTGAGCTGCAGCATAAGTGAAACCCCAATTCATCCACTCACCATGGGGGGGTGAGTGGCTGCTTCTAAGGGCTGTACTGAGTTTTTACACCTTTTTTAACACAAACTACATCTCCCCGAGGCCAGAGAAGGGACATGCTGACAGCCTCGAGCACATCACGCTTGCAGCACAGCGCTTCAGAGATGCGATGCAGCCAGGTTTTGGTAAGGGCAGCGCGTGCTGCACAGCACAGCTTCTGTACCAGGCTGCGCTGAGAGAAAGGGAGCTGGATTTCCCCCGGAGCAGAGCAACCTCCTAACAACACCGCTTGCCTTTCAAAGAAATCGACCAAACCACTGTTTCTCCAGAAATGCAAAGCCCAGTACAAGCTTCTGCCCGGCACTTTACCTTTATGGGAGGTTTTCTCGTCAGGTGAGAGACCAGGAAGTTCATGGCGATATCCTCACAGTTGATGTATTCATCCACCATGTCGCGGATGGCTTGTGGCATCACGTAGGAGTACAGGTAGGCATAGTACTGGAAAGGATAGAAAGGCACAATGTTGCTCAAGGTGGTGCTAAGCTGCAAGCGCCCACCCATCGCTGGTGCCATCTGTGCCAGACCTGGAGCAGTCGTGGCACCGCAGGTGAGTATCAAGACCACTTGCTGGGACATGTCTGCCTTGGAGATCAAGGATGCCAGCGGAGAGACTCCACATAATGGAGTTAATCCTGCACCCAGGAGATCTGCTGTAGCCAGAGCAGCAGCAGTTCTACCCCATAGCCACCACCCTTGCTGACTCCCGAGGCCCCTGTAACCTCAGAAGTTGAGAAGTTATGGTTTCAGTCCACTCGGATCTTGCTGTCTTTGCTGCTGCAGTCAGCAAGGCAGCAGTAGCTGGTGGATTACCTTTCCACCACGATATGACAGCTCAGAACAGTTCCCTCGGGAAAACATCCCATCCTTTTCTCAAGGTCTGTTTGCCCACTGTTGCCTCTCCCATATGGAGAGGCACTCGTCACGGAGCCACTTTCTGCACTGCTCCCTTCCAACATAAACCAGCCACCTCCCACATCTACCAGCCAGCCCGTGCCACCACACAGCTGCAGAAACCCATGACTTCCCTGCAAATTACCCCTTGCAACACTTTGAGTCTGTGAGATTAAAGATGCTACAGTAAAGACGCAGAGCAGGCAATCCTGTGGCCAGCCTCGCTCTCGTCATGACTGAGAGCATCGCTGAAATGCGCTCGGCCCCACGCTCCATCCGCCTGCTTCAGCGCCATGGTGCTTCTCGTGTGGCACAAACATACGCTGCTCCTCGAGGAGACAGTTCGCTGGGACACAAACCAGTTGCTGGCTGTGTTTCAGTTTGGAGGAAGCGAGGGAAAAGGACTGGTGAGCTCCAAAATTGGTTCTTTCAAAAGACCACCCCACAAACATACAGACTCTGGTTACTCTGAGAAGGAAGGGAAAGCTCAGGGCTTTGTGGCCACAACATCTCACCTTATGGAAGAAGGCAGCACCAGTGAGCACCATAGAGAGCTCGCAAGAGTAGTTGGAGTTGTAGAGCCAGGACTGATGGGGGATGTCCCATGCGTGGTAGCGTCCCGGGAAGCCAACGATGCGGTCCCTTGCCTCTCTCCAGACACTGCAAACACAAAGCCTTTCAGTGAGACACAAACCCGGGGAGCCTGCCTGGAGATGAGCACGGCTCTGGCTGAGAACCACTACGCACAGAACTATGCCCTTGATGCCAACAGACCGGCTCCCAAGGGGGGTTGCAAGTGATGGAGATGCCTATACATAAAAAAGTTGGGCAACTGCTCATCCAAAGAATGGCCAACATACATTGTTGTTTGGGCAAAAAGGATAAACATTGTTAAAACATGCAATTACCTTGCTTTAAAGTCCATTTAATTTTTTTTAGTAAAAAGACAGAAAATTCCAACATGCTAAAGATGGCTTTTTAGGTAGGGTGTTGAGTACAAGCTTGCCCACCTCCACAGCACCAAAGCTCCACTATCGGTCTCTCCCCAAGATAACTCTAATTTCTTTCCTATTGTAGTGCAGGAAAGGGCTGAACACAGAAATCTTGGCTTTAACAGGCATGCAGAATTTGTTGACCTTCTCTTGTTAAAGGTTAAAAGCTGTTAGATGTGAACTGAAGCATCCCTCAGCCAACTCTCCCAAGCACAGGCTGTGAGCACAGACCAATGTTGCTTGGTACAAAGCTGAGCTTCTCACCTTGGTCCACTCCTAGAGGACTGTTTGAGTTGCTTATTCACAGGGAAAAGTGCTCCTAACTCATAAATTAGGGATTTTGTAACTCATAAGGGCTGTTCTGTAGGGTTAAAAGAAAACTAACAAAAAAGCCCAGTGGCCCAAAATTAGTTTCTGAATTAGACAGAAAATGGAAAACTTGAGACCTCGGATGGAAAGGCAGGGAAAGAGGCAGTGAAAGCCAGCGATATGGGAAAACCTTCTGTTTGCCACCAGCTTCCTGCAGCCCATGCAGGGGCATCACTGCACGACACATATGCCAGCACTGCTTCTCTCTTATTTCCCTCTACAAAAAGCCCAGAGCAGCCAGGGCTTGGCCTGTGAGGAACCCAGCGTCTCCTGGCCTCTTCCCCCAAATCCTGGGGACTTCCCATCTCCCAGAAGCTCAGTTTCCTCCTCCGTAAAGTTGGGATAACATCAAGCTCCTTTTAGGAAAGCTGCTGAGATGCTGAAGACCCTGGTGTCTCCAGATGGAAGATCTGGAGTGCCAAACTGCCAGCTTCCCATCCCAAACCAGCACCCGGAGGCTTCCCAGGCTCTGTCCATACGGGAAAAACCACGGGGGCCGTAAGCGCATCCTTCACCCTAACACACGCTTGCAGTCAAGCCGTAGGGAATTAAATCCTGAGGTTCGCATGTGAGAGCATGGCTTGCGTAATATTCTGCTCTCATCCCACAGGATAACTGCAACACTGGCAGGAATAATTAAGAAAAACGTCAGTACCTAAGGCCTAACCTAGGAAATAAATCCGACTTCCACTGGCAGGGGTGCCAGCTTCCTCTGGGTCGTCCGATCCCATCTCGCTAACGGTTAGTGTCCAAGCTGCGTCTCTGAACCCAGTGACTCCGGACTACAAGAAACAAGTCCCAGGTGGGAGCCTGTTGGACACAGACAGGTTTTCCCTTCTTCACAGGCACAAAATAGGGCAGAAAGTGGCCTTTTTGGTTTTTTTCCCTCATGGATGTGGGTTCCTGGTTCCTCCCACAGCCCTCGTTCCCATGGAGAGATACAGAAGCAATGGCTGCAGGGCAATCGCAGGCTGCTGATGAGACGGAGTTTCTGAGAGCCCTGAAATTTCATTACACTTACTGACACAGCCAGGAGCAAAGATATGTTTGTTGTTATATCCTCTGCTCAAATTAATGAAACTCTGATATAACCTGGTAATGAAAATTGAGTAATTAACACTGCCAGCAGCTTCCCTGGCACCGTCCTCCCAGCAAGCACTTGCTTGCTGCGGTTTGTGTCAATCCAGTGTGATTGTTTTGAAAAGCCAGAGTTGAAACTACTCATTCCCCTTCACTTCTCCCACATCTCGCTTTCCTATGAATATGACACTTTTTCCTTCCCAGCTCAGCCACAAAAATAAGGACTTCTCCAGAAAATAATTTTGGGTGTGCTCCTCAGAAAGGTTTGCTTCAGGCACCCACCTCCAGTTCGCTCCTGAGCAGCAAATGGAGCAAGAGGCTTTTGGCCCCAAGAATTACAGCCCAAAGTAAAGTTCCAACAAAACACAGTTGTTACGGGCAAGAGGTTCACTCAATTGCCAAGACACCACCTCTTCCCCGGCTGAACACATTAACACAGGGAGGCTTTGTGGGAACAAGGTGTCTGTAAGCAGGGATATGAGTGAGAATAACACACAGCACTTAAAATTTTCATTTGATGCTCTCCAAGGCTAATCGGTAAAGCCTCAGCCAGGCGCTGTGGTAAAGTGAAGGTAAACGGAGAGCAAAGAGGGGGAGAAAATGGCCAAGTTCAGATAAAGAGCCTGAAACAGGGCATGGAAGGGAAGCCAGGAGTCCTGACGCCTACTCCCCTGCTTTAATCACTTTAACACCTTATTTCTCATCTTTCAGCGAGAGCTTGTTGGGTTTCCAGGCATTTTGTTCCTTTTAATCTTCCTCCCAAACATGAGCCAACATGTTTCAGTGAGAGCGGAGAGCTGGTCCCCATCTCCCACCCCCCAGCCAGCTGCTGGGTGCTCTCGGATTAGCAATCGCAGCCCCCGCTCCTGGCCCGGCAGGCTGATGAGCTGCAGCCAAATGAGCGCCAGCGCTCTCTCCTTGTGCCATCCTCACTCCCCAGAGCCTCTTTGGCAGCCGGCGACGTTTAGCTGTACGAGCTGCAGGAGCAGCCTGCAGAAACCTCCCACGGCAGGAGCCCACGTAACTGCTTTCTCCCTTGGCCCTGTAATCATGAAGTTTTTTGCCAGGGCAAAGTCAAGGGAAAGCGTAGATGCTGGAGCAGAAAGGGGGTGGGAATGAGAGCAACCAGCACCAGCCTTTTCTGTGTAACATCTGTCTTCTCCATGGTCTGCAGAAAAAAATACCAAAAATAGCTGTCGCATCCCAATGTCACACTGAGCAAAGAGGACGGCAGCCCACCGCAAGCACACAAGCATCAAGTCCTGCAGCGGCTGTGAACGCCCTGGTGTTGCCAAGGGCACATGAAGGATGGAGGTGCAACAGCCTCTTGGATTTGTTTTCCAGTTTCCTTCCACCCTAGGAAGCCACACCCCCCCCCCAAACCATTAAGGGAACATTATCAGCACAGCAAAAGCCGAAGAGTTGAGGTTAGGAAGCGTGAGAATCAGGGTTGCCTGGACAACCTGAAATCAGCCCACCTGCCTGCAATCATTGAACAGTTCATTACCGCGTATTACTCCTCCAAGAAATTGAGCTGGAAAGCCACAGGAAGGGATGTGCTAGTCCTAATTCTGGCCCCGGCTTTAGCCACTAGAGCACGCTGCATTTGAGCAGACCCTGGCTGCGGAAAACATCAGTTTGGGTCCAAAGGCTACATGCGCAGAGGCTACTCACCGGAACCCAAACATGATCTCGTCGTGGCGAAGGTGAGCATCGTCATCAATGGACAGGATGGCCTCCGTCTCGATCTCATCCCATGGCAGGAACCGGTTGTTCAGGCTGTTTTTCTCTGTGCGGACAACCTAAGAGATTAACACACGATAGTTACGGTGGCTGTATGTACACAGAGAAGAGATTTAGGGGCTAGGGCTGAGCACTCCAGCTGCAGCAGTCCAGCATTTTGGCACCGCTTCGTAGACCCTGCCATGAGGAAACACTTTCTAAGCAAAAAAGCATCAGGTCACTCCGGCGCCAGCTCCAGCTTCCAGCCCTTTTACCTGCAGCCTCCTGCCTGTCTCGCAGGACTGCCAAAGCTGAACCCAATCCCCACGATGCCAGGTACCAGCTGTAACGGCTGTGCTTGCGGTCACCTGCCTTCTTGCACACGGGCGGGTGGCTCTGCAATAACGAAGCATCAGCCAGAGGTGGAAACACGGCAGCCACGGCCAGCCTGTCCTATGGCCACTGAAGAAGTGGCCCTTGCAGCATTTCTCCAGCGCTGATCGGACCGAATTGTTTCTGTAGCGACCCACGGTTTCTGCCTTGGACACAATTCATTTGCAATGCCTCCCTCTCTCCAAACTCTTCCAAACCTCCTGCTATGCAATTCTCTTATCTCCAGCCATACACGTGTAAAATCAGACTGAATTTCTCCCTCTTCTTGACTGCCCCTTCCATGCTGGACCCTTTCTCTCCCTTGCTCTTACACTTTTTGCCTGCCCTGGCTGATCTATAGTCACTCAGTTCATCCTGGGCTTCCCATCCTGTTCAATCCCTCCAGTCATTTCTCTGGCTCTCCTCTGAACAATCTCTCTTGATTTAGAAATAAAGTCCAGCCTGGTGAAAAGAATAAGGCGTCACAGCAATAAAATTCCATTAAATAAGATTATATTTGATCACATAAAAAAAGCCCACGCTGAAACCATTAACAGTGGAAAATATTTGTATTGGGGATCTGCACGACAGCTGGTACGATTAAATTCCCATGTAAAGCCAGTGTTAGTGCTTTCATCTGTCAATAGCTGCTGGGGGGGGAAATGGAACATTCGACAAGAACGCATTAAAATATTTCACTGAAGATCCGTCAAAAGCACGAACAATTTATTGCAGGGAGGTGAACAAATTATGCAGCTCTAAGCCGCGGTGGAGCAGGGCCAGAGCTGAGCCGGCAGCACGCCCACCCCAGGAGGGCTGCAATGCAATTAATGCCTGTAGGAGAAGGCAAAAGCAAAGACAGACAATGCCGGCACAGGAATTTCTTCCCCCTCTCCCTCCCAAGGTGGAGAAGCATGACAAAAATCAGCATGGCATTTGTATTTACTTTCAGAGTTAGCGTGACCCAGCAAATGCTCCCAGGGATATCTTCTCTATCTGGGAACTGCTGGAAAAGAGAGGTTGCAGGAATCACAGTGGGAATGGGTGACGGGGAGGGAAGTGGGAGAGGAGGCAACTCCAAACATTGATTTGGGGGAGGCAGCTGGTAAGACAGGAATTAAAAAACCAGGAGGTTTGGAATGGTACGGCCCTAAGGTGACTGGCCCAGGAGACCAAGGAAGACCTGGACACAAGGAAGCCAGCATAGGTTTAGAGAAAACCACCTCCACAGAAGCATCACCAAACCCAACATGCTGTGGGCATCCTCTGGATGCGTCAGCCAGGAAAGGAGAGGAGCCAAGAGCGGTCCCCAAATTATCAAGAAGAAGGATTTAAAACGTCTCCTACATCGCCACGGCTGTATCTGTAAATGACTTTAGCTAACCCAAGTGCTCTTGCAGCTGCACCAGGAGGACCAGGTCTGCTGGCTCAGAAAGAGGGGATGCGGCTCTAGATGGGGCAGCTAGGCCCCGCTCAGAGTTGCTTTTTGGACTGAAAGTGCGCTTTGGCAAACGGCTACGATGACAAGACCAAGAACATCACACAGGGCAGCAAACCAGACCTTGGTGGGGGCTGCTGAATGCCTCCAGTGGGACACGGGTACTTCACCTTTTTAAGTACGAGCCATTAGCCCCCATCTCCAGCCCTTTTTCTAATTAATCACCCAGTGCATCGTGGCATTTACAGGATCCATTTTTATTACGTGAGTGGTTAAATGCCTTAGGGAATTTTCTGCCTCCCACATGCGGCCGGGTCCTTTCCCGGTCAGTGCGTGGGCAGCCCACCCCGCACACCAGCTCTTAACTGTTTCATGAAGACTTCAGGATCGGCAGCAAATTGCAAAAACCACCTGAGAGGAGCTTTCATGGTTTCTGACCCAGGCAAGGGCCCCTCCAGTAAATTCCAGCCTGGACCAGTTGGGAACCGACCAGTCATCACTGTCTCCAGCTCAACAACGATGTAAGATGGGTTTCTGAAAGCAGCACCATTTCTCCTGATGAAGTCTCGTGACCACCAACTTTTTCCTCCCATTGCTGATCCTGCCTTCTAAGAAGTTTGCAAAGTTATTAAACCCAGCACCGATACATAATTTAGCATTCTGCTAAAGAGCACGTGCCACGCCACGCCTCTGCTGTTATGATGGTATTTCCTCAGAAAGCCTGATCTCAGTGAAGTCTGTGGGTTACCCATTAGGATTAGCAGAAGTTGGACTGAGTCCATAGTAAATTGATATCATGCTTTCCAGGCAAGGTCCTGCCTTGCCAGTTGAAGATCCATGGATGGATAAAGGACAAAAGAAGAGTAAGAACCCCCAGGCTGAGCAGCAGAAACCCCTCTCTGCCTCACTGATGCACTGGGAAGTGGATACCGCTTTGAATTTATCAGACTCCTACTCACCACGGGTCTTCATCTCAGCTTCTCAGGAAGGATTCAGGTACCACGCCTACAGACATCAACTCATTTCTGCTCCCCAAAGCTGAAAATGGCAGCACGGAGGTTTTGCCCACAGCTCTGTCCTGCATTTCATGGTCAAGCCATTTTTAAAGCTCTTCCACTGCCAGAGCGAGCCCCCGCAGCAACCGTACATTTTTGTGTCACTCATTTCCAAAGGGACCATGCAAAAGATTAAAGACAATCCAGGGCCAGATCTGAGCTTTGGCTGCTATTCAAAATCAAGAGAGAGGCAAAACTGTGCTGTTTAGCTCAGAGATCCAACAACCCAACAAAGTCGGGGCTGTTTTTCACCTGAGCTTGTAAAGATCTGGACAGGAAGCACAACTCGACACAAATTCTGCAACGGGCACGTTTCAGGTTACTCCATCAAGTCTGAAGCTTTGCAGGTCTGGAAGTGTCAGTGTTCAGCTTTTGCATTTCACAGAAAATAGGTGTAACTCCTGCCTTTCATCTGGGAGTATTTAAGATTTAAGCACCCTGTGAATCGATAGATCCCCAAGGGAAAACCCAGCAAATTTACTGATTGACTTGTTTTCCCGTAACTTGCTGAACAATAACACGATGCAACTACTGTCAATTGAGAAGGTGAAGCGGATCCTACCTCAAACGACTGAAATTGGGGACCCCAGAGGGTAGAGACATCAGTGCACCGGCATTAAACTCTTCCCTAAAAAGAAAGATGCTACAAAGGAGCTGGATGCCTCCAAGCCTTGATAAGCACATTCAATTCATCACATTAGCTCCAGCAAAAGTTAGAAGCAACTTAAAGCTATTGCCTTTGATGCCTTGTTTTCAAAGAAACTATCCCAATTTACAGCACTTTTAGGATGCAGCTAATTGTCATCAGACAACTATTCAGTGGCTTTTGTAAATCCCTGCACTCTCCCCTGGGCAACTACACCAAGGAAGCGCTCAGGGACCTGCAGGCAGCAATCTGAGATGGGAACGATGGGGCCAAGATTCAAAACCTTCCTCCCGCCTCTCTATCCCCCCGAGATGGTTCAAACGTGGTGCCTCCCCAGGCAAGACCAGGTTTTGATCTTGACCACATACACTGCATCCCGAGCTGTGGAAACAAGGGCATCGCATTATTAGACTCTTGAAAAAGATAAAAGTGAATTTTGGGGAAACTTTTCTGCTTTAATACAAGCAACTAATCTTGTAAAAACAGGTTAGAGGGAATGGAAAGAGCATTTGATTCAAGGACTTGAAACATTTCTCTCTCTTCTAAAGTTTTTACATTTCAATGGGCCTCTAAAACCACCATATTCTCAGGCATGAAATGGACATTATGGGCACAAACGTACTCATAAGCTTACTAGGCCAGGTAAAAAAAGAAGGGTTATTATACCAGTAAAATACAAAAAGAAGTCCAATCCTCTCCCTCACATGGCATTAAGTGAGATTTAGCAATTTTTCATGACTTCATCACACACTTAAAATACAGCTGAATGACACCTTGTTGTGCCATGTCCTCGGCCGCAGGGATCTCAAAGCACTCTTGCAGCAATAACTAATTAATCTCCCTCCGCCACGTGTGGGGCTGGGTGGAGAAAGCCAGCAGACACTATGGTGACCACACATCTATACATACAGACAAGAGGCATGTTATGTTGCCAAATTCAGGGATTTACAGGCCAGAGGAAGTCATCTTGATGATCTTGTGTTACCTCCTTACATGGTGGACCAGGAGATTCGATGCAGCCACCCTTCCTCTGGAAGACTCTCATCACACGGCACCGTAAAACAGCTGTGAAATGCCAACTTAGACAAATGACAAAGCCATGGGTTCAAACTTCATGGTACTGGTTGAACTCTAAATGCTTTCTGAAGAACCAGAGGTGGATGGCTGGTGGGGTTGACAGCAGTAAGTTAAGCCAAAAGGGACTTTCAAGTCACCTACATTAACCGTCTGCATGATCCAGGGACCTCATCTCAGACCTGAGCTACTACCAGTAGAAGCACCTCCGCTGGAAAGGCATCCTGTCTCCATTTGAAGACACCAAGAGTGGGGGAATCCACCTTTTCTCTGAGATGTTCACTCTCAAACGTTAACACCTTGCTCCTCATCAATTATCTGCCTTCAACTCTTAGCCACTGCTCCTTGGTGAGCCTCATCCACCCCAGAAAACTACACAGGTGCCGTAACACCACACATTCAAACAGATTGAGGTCTCAATCTCTCACCCAGGGCTGTTTCTCCTGCCCTTCCATCATTTTAATGACTGATTTCACCACAATCTTGTTTCTCAATGGTCTCGAGCCAAGAGCTCTGTCAAAACCCAACAAAAGATGTTCCATCAGCAAAGCTGAAATGCTGCACTGGCAAAACAGAGTCAGCAGTTACCCTTACTCAAGGAGGTTAAAATAGTAAGGAGGACACAAAATCAGCCGTGGAGCTACAAGACACAGACGCATTTACCAAAAAGCCACCTTGCCTTATAGCAAACGTTAGGGCTCCGAACACTGAGAAGAGCATCAGTGGTAGAACCTGCACGCAAACTCCAGTCCCTCCAGACTCAAAACTATCCCAGATTGTGTATTTCTGGCTGTCTGTATTTTGGTTATTTTGGGAATAATTTTTTTAAAAAACACTTTGTCATCAGCTAAATTGCCCCCAGCTCAAAATCATGAACCTCCTAAAGAGCTTGCAAACTTTTGGGACAAACTGCAAGACCTAAAATACCTCCAAGCACCTGACACACCACATTAGAAGTTTCTGCTCCTTTCAGCAAATCAATTCAAGGTGATTCAGTTCCACAATGTGGGTCTTTTTTTTTTTCGACTCAAGGAGCACAAAACCCCACAACTCTATGCAAGCCCATTTGCTCCTGGTGTTGTTCACAGTTACGTTGGCCAAATGGATCTTAAAAATGTTAGCCAGAACTAAACCAGAGCATAAATCCAGAGTCTGCCCAGCAATAATGCCCCTAACTTTATAGTATGTTTGTATACACAAATACAAAAATGCAGTAAAATCAATATCTTCCAACAGTCTCCTTGCTAGCGCGGCTTTACACTTAAGCTTTAAATTAAGTGTCACATATAATTTGACGGTGAAAACATGAAGAATGTCTATGCCCTTGGAGAAGTTTTGACAGTTTAACTTAGTGAACTGGATTGATTTCTGGGCAAAGAGCAAACTCCGCAAGAAACGAGGAACCTCATTGCTCACGTCAGGTCTTCATCAGAAGAAAAACCAGAAGGATGCCCTTAGGAAGGCTGGATAATTTGGGGAGACAAAGAACAAGCTCTCAGGAAAAGGATCCGTTTCCATCATTCCAAAACACATGCCAATTCAACCCAAATGGGATAGGGAAAAATAGCACCATAGGCAGAGTGGGGATGAGGACACCACGAGCTCCCTTTTGCCATGTAGTTAAGAGTTACGGCACTGAAGACACAGGAGCCAAATGCATCTGCCTCTTCTGCCTGAAGAGCTGACCTCGATCCACACTTCAAAGGAAAAAGCAGAGAGCTCCTGCCAGCGCAGTCCTCCAGGGAGGATGCAGATTTACAACACTGTCAATCCCTTTTCTTGGCAGTGACTCTGAACATTTATTAATAAGATTCAGTGAAGCAAGTCTCCTGCTTTGCAGTGAAGCGCCCTAGCCAGAGGCTCCAGCATTGTGCCCTTTTGCTTGCTGCTGTCCCAAGGACTGATCCACTGGACTGGAGCAAAGCCCTCTGCAAAATGCAGCTTAGCCTGACGGGGACAGCACTGACCTCAGGGGTAGGATCTTCCCAGGACCTCATCTGGGGCAAAGCTCCCAACGAGGACACTGCTGTTCTACTCCACATGGAGAAGCAAGAAGGAGTTCAGATCCTCTCCATCAAGAAAAGGGCTAAGGCATCTCCCAAATTACAGATGACCAGTCTGACCACTTGGACTTGGCTCCAGAGGTGCCACCATCATCATCCTCACCCATCGAGGAAGGCAAGATTTGCACATTTGGGAGCTAATGATCTTCATCCCACCCATATCCACATCCTTGTTTCAAGTCTAGCAGGCTGCTTCCCATCCACCTTGATGATGGCTTTTGCTTTCTGCAGAAAGCACATGGGAAGCCGAGACTTCTGCAGCAGCTATCGCAAGCATCTGCAGGCTCGCAGCACACGCAGCTGCTCCCGTTGGCTAACATAGTAAGGAAAGCAATTAAAAACCAGCCAAACTAGGCTTAATACAAGTTAGGGAGGGCTCTGTTAGCAGACTTTGGGAGATGGCAAACTCCAGCAGAGGGGAACACCAAGCAGGTACCAAGTATCCCTGAAACTATTCTGTAATCAGACATTTTCAACTCCTAGTTTGGACAAATTCAGGCATCCTCTGATTAAGAAAGTTGTCCAGATCAGCCCTTAAGACCCGCAGACTACCAGATACACCAGGGTCCCTTCCCTCTATGCATCAGCATACAAGTGCTGAGTCAGAAGATTATTTACAAGACTCCTCAGGAGTTATGTGTGTGTGCAGATTCATGTACGCATAAGCAGGACAAATTACATCTTTTTTTACCATGGCTGACTCCATGCCCTGCTCCCTCTGCAACCAAGGTGTTAGATCAGACTGGCACTTGCTTCTCTGCAAATGCAACCAGAGATGCAGACGAGGAAGATGACAAGTCTGCCTGGTCCCATGAAACAGCAGCATCCTTGAAGCTCTGTATTTTTTCAGGAGGGCAGCTGTCAGAATGGGTTTGCACTGACCAGCTGGAAATCAAGCAACAAGTTTGGGATGTCAGATGGGACTACATAAACATCCCTGGCTATGGCAGGGCTTTTGGCATCGGGAGAGGCTCCAGATGGAAACTACACACCTGAGGTTCTCTCTCTTAAAGATGACTTTGATCCTGATTTCTCTCATGCTCTGTGTTATCTTCCCCTCATTTAACATGTCAGGGAGCTGAAAAGAGAACAGAGGCCAGCCCCAAGGTAGGCACCGCATGTGCATGTTGGCTGCACAACGAGAAGCCAAGCTCTCTGCCAAGGCAGCTGCCAAGAAGCTGCCAAAGGAGCTGTTGCCATCGCTACAGATGCCACCAAAAACCTCTGCAGGCCTCTACCCATTCCAGCAAGATGATGTTTGTGTGAATCACACAGTTCTGACCAAGACCACAGTCTTTTTCCCTTGATTTTCTCAGTGTTTTATCACTACCTGCTCTTGGGCAAGCTGAGACGCTCCACAAAAGCTGGCAAGATCACCATGGCTCTCAGCCCAGACCTCAAATCTATTTGACTGCCCTTCCCAAGGACAACTATGGCAGTCCTTATTGAAGACTATCAACTGCCTCCGGAAAGTGCAGCATCAACCTCAGTGGCCCTGAGGTCCTGCCCTGCCCACGCAGAATTCTTTCGTCCTTAACACCCACCATGAGAAAACCCTCCCTGTTTGCAGAGGACAGAAATTCATCCAATTCCTACTGGCCAGCATCCTGCTTTCCAAAGCCAAAACCACACTGAAAAGCTTTGAGCTCAGCCAGCAATTCTTCATTTCATGACAAATAAAAAAATCCAGCCTCACCTGATACAACATGATGCTCCTCCTGGCACGCCTCCAAGCCGCCAGGGCTGTGCGGGCAGGCCAGCAGGCAGAAAATGGGATGCTAGCATGGCCCTTCCACCATAACCAAGCCCCTGGGATGATGTCTTTCCTCCCCAATATCATGCTCTCATTCCCAGATTAGACCCAAAAACTTGAGGAAATGAGTCCAGCATGACACGACTACAGGGTGTTTCTGAGAGTTCCTGATGAGCTGCAAAATCCAGGGGAAATCACAGCCCTGCACTTTGACACATGCGTAAACATGGTGTTAAAGCTCCTTCCAGAAACACCGCCAGCACTGGCAGATCTTAGCAGATTGGCATTTTGTAAAGAAATGGATGTTCTCTTGATTGTGTTTATGATAATTAATGTTTAAAACCTTGGAATGCAAAAGCAAAACCACAGATGCAGAAAGCAGCTGTTTAAGGTGTTTAAGACAACAATCTGCCATTATCCTAGGGTTAACACACTCAAATCCAGAAGATCTTGATAAATGGGCATGGATGTGACCACAGCTCCTAAACGAGCCCCATTACCCCAGCCAAAGCCATCCTGGAGAGAGATCCAGGCTGCTCGGATCCATCTGCGTCCGAGGTGCAGCTGTAACGGGATGCACTCCGCTCGTGACTGGTCTCTCCCCATGCAACAGCCTTGCCATGACTGGCTGGCTCCCAGCTGTGCTCCGGCTAGTCTGGATGAGGCCCAGGCCACGCAGTGCTTGGCTCCAGATGGTGCCACACTAGCATCTGCTGCAGCTGGGCAACGGGGAGAGCAGGTAGGAGAAAGGAGACGGCATTTCTCCTCCAGTGCTCGTTCCCAGACCTTTTCCACATCAGTTCTCACCTACCCCGTACATATTCTCTGGCATCTGCTCTCTTGCTTGATTTGATGGCACTTGCACCAAAAATATTAGTCATTTATTTGAATGCCCACCTGAAAACAGCTCTTCAGAAATGCTCTTAGTGGGATGTTTCTTCAGTCATCTATTGCCCGATGATATGACCCTGGTTTTTACAGTGGCTTCCCCTGGCAATTCTTCACCTTCTTGTTTTCCCTTTAATCTTTGCTTGTAAAGATGGATTGGAGAGTTACCATTACCCGGTTTCTCATATATTAATTATTCTGTTGCTCCTTCCCCAGCGCTTCCCCTTCACCTTGAAACAGTTACAGCCCCCCTCCTTTACGCCCTGAACCAGCCTAGCTAGACTCCAGACTTCTGTGCTTTGCTACCTCCAATTTAAGGCATTTTCAAAATTTGAATGAAAAGGATTTATAGACTATTTTAAGACTCATCTCCAGAGGTATGAAAACAGTTTCACTGGAAGGGTATTTAGCTACAAAGCTATCCAAAGGCAGCGTGTACTGCATATAAATCGGCAAAACAGATGCATTTTTAAAATACGCGTAATTAAATAATGCAACATAAAACCAAGCATAAATTATCCCCCACTGAGAACAAAACTGCACAGGCAGATACTAGTGGAAATCCTTCTTTTAAACTGATACTGTGTCCGTGCAGTAATATGTACAAACACTTGGGCTCTCTTTAAACTACTCGACTGCTATCAGTGGGTTGCTCATCTCCGAGATGAGAAAACAGCTTGCGATACAAATAAAACTGATTATTTATTCATTTTCATACGGGTGCAGCTGTCGCATCTTTCTAGAGAAACTAAAGCAGGAGAATGCTTATTTTAACATTAAAGGGATCTAGATACTCACTTATTTTTATTCTCTCTGTGTGCTGCTGTTAGTGGCTGTGCAATTAAAGATGCACGTTGAGTTGGTTGTCCGATTAGATTTATTTTACAATTATTTGTAATTATTTGGCTCCAAAGAACGTCCCTGGGATAACATGCTGCCACTTGCAGTTGAGGCTTTCAAATACCTCGTCTCCCATTGCTTCATCTCACTCCTTTCTCAACTTTCTGAAACTCCGCTCTGTGCTTTACATGAAAGCTCGCAGGGAAAAACTGCTCAGTGCAAGGGGACAGAAAAGCTCACAACCCAACTTCCATTAGCAGGTCTGGGATCACGAGCCAGATTTACAAGTTGCTGTTTGCTGTGAAACCAGAGAAAGCCACGTGAGGAGGGAAGATTTCACGCCCAGGGTTTTGATAATGATAACCCCAGTTTTGGGTTTGGGGGGGTGGTGTTTGCAATTAAATTGGCAATATCCAAAGGCTTGATGTTCTGAGAAATGAATGAATTGGTGGTTCTTTATCGATGCTCTTTCACCTGGCAAATCCTGTCTTGGTATTCACGGCCTGAAAATTCAGATTAAATTATTCTGCCCAGCCTAGAAGCAGTCCCAGAGCTCAGAGCCAAAATATGCTGGGGAGACGATGGACAGCAGCAGGAGTGTCTGTAGCAAGAGCACGCACGGATTCAATGCAAGCAGAGGCATACGTACACAATTATTTGTCTTACAAAGTAAGCTAAATAAACTAGAAACGTCTATATGCTATACCACCTGCCTGCAAGGTTTCTGCTCCAATTTAAAAGTGGCGGTGTTGAACTGGCCTGCAGCATGGCCCTTACCAGATGCTGATTCTGCTGCGAGGTTTTGCGCTTGTCTTCCTGTCCATGGCTCCTGTAGGGACCCTTTGCAAGAGGCCATGTGGGGCATCGCATCCAGCTTTCTGCAGGGAGGACAATGATCCTGCCACCAAGACTTCTCTAATGACAGCACCGAAACACTCATCCTAACAACTAAAATATGTTCTCAGAAAAACTCTCTGTTTTCTCAACCTTCATTTTACCCTTTCCATCTTCAAGCTCTTATTTCTGGCAGTCCATCTCAACTCTGAACTTCATCCTCTGTGCCTCTTCTTCCTCTCCAAATCTGCCTCAGCTGCTATAGTGGTAATTTTAATAGCAAAAAGGTTGTTGGATAAAACAGCTTGCTCTTCTAAAGCTCAGGGTAATGATATAATGCACTGTTGAAACTACTGGCATGCTCCAAGCTGATGTGGCTGCATTTTAACGAACTGGTGCCATCTATCCTTTCCTAATCTCACAGGGCAGCTGTTAGGTTGACAAATGTTTGCTAACAACTCAGAGATCTTTGGATGGAAATAACCTATTAGAGGATTTGCAAAGGTCAGTCCTATATAATAGGAATATTGCCCTTTCAGATTCTAAGTCATGAAAACAGACAAATTTCACCTACCGCCCTGATAGCGCAGCATCGATTAAGTGGCTGAAACAACAGGGTTGGGTACATAAGGCTGAGACCCAGGATCTCGGGGCTGGAGAAGCACAGCTCTGTGTCATCTAACACAGTAAAAAACCAGCAAGCTTATGTCAGCCTCCCCATTTCCCGCCCCTGATAAATTTTATTTGCACTATAAAATTCAGTTCAAAGGGAAGCTTTTTCCCCACTATGACCTCCTCATCTCTACAGCATCCTTTCTCCAGCTCCGTGTCTCCATCCAGCCCAGGCGCCTGAGCTCTCCTCAGACAAGATACAGCAGCATGCTCAGGGAGAGCCAAGACCTGATGAAATGGGGACAGCTGCCTTGCATTTTCTGTACCAAAGGCATTTTGCTAATATTAGGTAAAATACAGAGATGCCATTTCTAACCAGCCCTCGCCTGAAAAAAAGAGCACGCGAAGAGGCAGAAAGAGGGCAGGAGCATCTTTTAACTCTTTTCACAAGGCGGAGTATTAGTGCCTGGAGCTCCGGGATGGGAGATTCAAACTGCTTGTGGGTAGCAAAAACTTTCCAGAGCTTGGCTGGTAAATACCAACAGCTCAGGAATAGATGTGTGTACTGCCAGTGAGCCTGGGAACAGATACCACCTTTCTGCTTCAGTTTTAAGCCAACTCTGACTCCTGGGATTCAGCAGGAGTTTGGTTCTGCCAGCAGAGGAGCTGCAGATCCTTGCAGCATCCTAGCCCGTTCCCGGAAGCAGGCAGAGCCTGGAGAGCACATTGGGCTAGAGGGATCACTGCTCTGAACTAGCTTTATCTCATGGATCTGTTTTGGGTATCGTAGGGAATCTGGCACTGCACTACGCAGGGCAGAGATGCACAAGGTCGGAGCAATATCCGCAGCCAGGACTGCTGCACGTGGCTTGGGCTAATTTGTTTTCAGAGCAGCTTGGGAAATTCAGAGCAGCAGAGTGAAAACAGGCCAGGAAAGAGCCCATGGCCAGGACTATCCTGCTCCTGTACTTGAACTAACCACAGAAATGCTGTATAATATAGCCTGTACAGACAAAGAAGAAAAACCCGACCAGCTCAGAGAGGAACTGACTGGGAAAGCCTGACCTTATTTTGGCAAAAATATTCAGTGACCCTGCCTCACTTTCCCAGCTGCGCTATGCAGGTGGGGTGCTCATGACAGATGTGTCAGAAGATGTGTCAGGCCAGGTACAATCTCACTATGTTGTCCTCCTTGGAAGAGCCATATGAGAGCCTAGAACAGCCACACAAGAACCTAAGAAAGATGCACAAACTGCAACTCCCTGACCTTACTTAAAAAACCAAGCAAAACCCAAAAACTTCTGAAGTATTGAAGCCCAGATCTCTCTCAGCCCTTGACTCTTGAGAAGACTCTGCTAGCTAATTCACGCACTTCTAATTTTATTGGAAAAGACACGTTGCTAGTCCCCTGGTCCATGCTGAGAAGTCTGGCAGCAAATGGACTGAGAGCTCAGGGATGGATCTGAGAAGGGCTGTCACATCTCATCTGCAAGACAGAGAGCATGTAGAAGTCAGCAAGGCAATTCAGGAGCACCCTTGAGGTATCCTCTTCTTGCCAAGCCATCAGCTGCTGTGCAATACCAGGTCATCAGCATCAAAGGGAAGGAAACACAGCAACATCCATCTTAGAGATACAGAAATGCACAACGGAGAGTCAGAGCATCTCCAGTGGAAGAAGAAAGTGCTGGAAACCCAAGGGATGCAATCCCAGGGGATTACTGGAAATATCTTCTTTCTGTTCACTAAGTGAGGCAGAGCTTACCTTTCCACACTTTGCCCTTTGGCTGATAGCCCGGCTGCTTTAATTAACAGAGACTTTCATCAGTGTAAATCCTCAGCATTGTTGTGCAATTACTTCTTCAGCAGGTTCCTTCTCTTTCTGCTCGGTATCTGTCATGCAGGATTTCCACTACAGCAGTAGAACAAAACGCCTGGCAGAGCAGGTGCGATTATTTTTAAATTTGTTAAAATTGGTATGTCTCACTGTTTGGAATACATTACGTCTAATGATGCTCGGTGATGTTGTTCAGCATTTAAAAGCTGCTGCGTCCCACCCTAGAAGAGCTTTAGTGCAGGCATTCGTATCTAGGGGCTAAAGGCATCAAAATGAACATTATATCTCAACTAACAGAGGAAGGAACTGGGGTCATACTATTAACTTACTGAGCAGCTACTAAAAAAGTCGGTATATAAACTTGGTCTATAAGCAGAGCCAAGAAGCCATCAAGTTTGCAGGTAGGTTATTTTTTGATGGCTGAAGGACAGACGATTAATGCCTATGTGGCTGAGAGCAGCAACCATAAAGAGCACTCAGGCACACAAACCCGCTTTTGGCTTTCAGGTTTATTCCAGACTCCAAGATGAGAAGGCTGAGATCTCACTCCAAAAAGTTCTGATGGGTCTGGATGAAATGAAGACAGCTTTCTGCCAGCACGTCTGTCCTCAAATCCATTATCTAGAGATGAGAGCTCTTTTATGTAATGTTAGAAGAAAATAACTAGCAACTCCATACCACGATTCCCTGATCAGCATTTTATCTCTCATTTTTCTCTGGGATGAGTACAGCTCATGGAGAAAAGCAATTTCCATCAGCTCAAATATCAGAGAATAGGGTCGGTATATTACCCTGAACGTGGTCAAATAAAGGGGAAAGGCAGTTTCACCAAACACGCAATCTCGCCTCAGCAAGCAATAAATGCCTTCTCACTTGACATGGCACAGCCGGTAGATGACAAACCAGAATAGAGGCCCCAGATGGGTTTCTGAAGATTTTGCCTTTGCTCATAGGCTTCAACTGCTGGATCCCAACTGCTGGATCCTGCTTCACCTGGTCCATATGCCACACCAGCCCACTGTCTGCTTCCATCCAGAGGAGCAGAAGGCAGCAGCAAGAGGAGCACCATCCCCATACTCTCCAAGCCACGGGCTTTGCGGTGGGCAGCATCATGTTCTTCAAAGCTTGGCTTGCCCTGAGACTTTTACTACCTAGTGATCTATTTAAACTCTTCCCACTAGTCAATTAAAAAGTAAAATAAAATCAAGGGAGAACAAACGCTTCCACCAAGAGGTAGTTAATACATTACAGGCAAACACACGGTTGGGATGAATACAGACTACCAAAACCACCTCCCACAATCCACAGTATGGGTTGGGAATTAAGGACCAGCATGTGTTAGAAATTACAGAGTTCACATAAATGCGGCATAATTAAAACCAATTCCTTTTATAAATTTCTGATAAAATCAATCTAATTATTACCAGTGTTTTGAAACCAATTTGCTTTGTCACCTGCATTCAGAGCAGGAGGAAAATGAGCCTTATTGCAAAGAATTACCTAGCTTACAGCTGTTATATTCCCCAGAAAAGTGGTTTTCTTGTTCCCTGTTAGCTCTCTTCTTTCACAGTAAAAGATGGGGCTGTTCCTTACTCTAGAGATAAGGCAGGCTTCCACCAGGCGGGGCTCCAGGCAGCTTGGGAGATCAAAGTGACGATTAATCCCTTCACATCGAAGTTGCAAAAACTGAACCTCCCTGCCCAGAATGCTTTAAATGTTCAATGTTGAGAACAAAACCCATTTCCCTTTCCTACACGAACCTCAAAAAAATTCAGAGTTCAATTCAGATAAGCATTCAGAAACCTGAAGACTTTGCTAACTATTTTGATCTGAAAGTGTTATCTGTGAAGCCTGAGAACAGCTTCACCAGCTTCACCATCTTTCTTCTGCTAGTAAATCTGGGAATAGGTGAAAACAGCTTTCTACAGGATTTCTGTGAGCTTGTAAGGAGACATACAAGTGCACACTTTAGTGACCATGGCTTTCTGTTTTCTGTGCCTCAGTTTCCCTCTGGCTTATTAGCAAGATGCCCTTAGCTTGTTGCTTATGGTCTTTGTGCCAATTTCAGGAGAAGGGAAATATTCCTCATCTTTCTTCACAGGGTAAAACAGATTTTCATTAATTACCTCAAGGCTTTAAATGGAGGGAAGTGACTTAAAACTACTGCTTTTTCTCCAGAAATGCTCTCTAAAATGGCATCCCCTCACTGTCATCAAGAAGAAAAAAAACCACTCCATCCTTTCTGGGTACTTGTAGTGAAACAGGACCAAAACCAGGGATACAGCAGTCAAGACAAAGGGAAAACAAACTGCAGCCCTTGGTTCTGAATCCAGCTACTCCATCACCTTTCTGCTTATTGATCGCTTTTCACACGAGATGAACCTCCTCCTCCAGAAGCACAGGAAGGAGTCAGGCGCTGCTTTTTGGGGAGGGGAGCGCTCCGTATGCACAGCACGGCAGGGAGATCCGTCGTGCCTTATCTCTAACCGCAGAGTTTGATTTCAAGAAAGTTGAAGAAAAAGCATCCATCAGTTAGATAAGGGAGAGCAGCATCTGCTTCCTCGCCAGATACAGGCAGGCACCGTGGGGAAACGGGGTAAAAGACTGTCCAGGAGGTCAATAATACTGTGGCTGCTGTGCTGTACCATTGCCAGCCCACCAGCAAACTTGGGAGTAAGTCACCATCTTCTATTTGAGAGCTGCAATATCTTTGCTGATCAATCCCACAGAGCTTGGGGAGGGATCTGCGAGCTACACCAGACATGTAATAATAAGCAGAGCGATTAAAACCTCTCTCTTGCTCCTCATCTCTTTCTCTAGCCTTGTATCCAAGAATTACCTCCCTCCTTATAACCTTCTCATGTCCTTCACAGTTGTCTCCTCGATATCCCAATGCCCTGCGAGGTCCCTCGCGTTCCAGCAAACTTTAACAACACATATTTTCTTTTGTCCCATCTGTTTAATACCCACAAGCCAAAGCCAAATTCATGACCTCGGTGACTACAACTCGCTCCTTCTCTCCTGCGCCTTGGGGGCCATCCATTTCTTGTGGTACCGCATCACAAGATGGTACTGCTGGCGACAGACGGGGTACACCTGTCTTGAAGGGGGAAAAGTGCTCCCCCCCCATGCTTTTTCCACTGTATGGAAAAATTTGGGAATGTTAAATATTCTGTTGTTATTTAAACAGGCACATGCAGGCCACCATGCAAACCCTAAAAGTAGCAGGAATCCAGTCCTGGAAAAACAATGTGGTATTTTGCTGCTGCACTGACTCTGGTGCCAAGTCCTATCGTGCTGCTTTTGTCCCCTAGCTGTTGTGACAGAGTCTGCTCCAGAGTAGAGAGTGTTTTAAAGATGCACAGAGAGCTTTCGTGTTGATGGTTAAAGGCTTCAATACAGGGGGGTTGGCACCCATGACATTTTCAAGCTTTTATGTATGAGAAAAACCATCTGATTATGTACACTGTAGTGTACAAGGACGCTTCCCTCCCTTGCTTTTCCTTTCCAATGCCCCAAAGTAATGCCTTCCTTCTGGTCACCAACCCCATTAGCTACATCCTAAGCCAAGGGAATTCAGAGAGCTGAGGCTATGGTAACATTTTGTTTTTGGAAAAGCTATTACAAACCAGCATATGGCACACCAGAGAATTAAGCGCTGGTTTTAGGCAATAGCAGTGGAGTATTGCAAGGGTGTTTGAGTTAATATTCACAGCGCAAATCCCTAAGAAGTCAGCACTGCTTGTTACATTATCAGCGTACATTCATGCATCGCTGCACCTTTGCTTAGGCCCTGCAGTGACAGGCATCTGGATTTTAGCATCGCAGGTAAAGTAAGCAGCAAATTTGCTCCTTCCTCTTCTGCTATACAACGGTACAAATGTATATCGAGACAGCAAAACTCACAAAGATTTGAGAACTAATCCGCCTCTCCAGCAGCACCGTGCTCTGCAGGCAGCAGGTGGTGCTACGTACCCGACAGCAGCACACAGACATTTTCGTGCAACATCGCCCTGCCTTATAAAATTGCTCTCATCGAGAAATCTAACTCATAAACCTGTGATACACTGCCGGAAAAGTTGGTGCACTGGATGGGGCCCATTTAACCCACAGATGGTGCAGATCTCTTGTGTAAAGTGACTCAGTGTGAGAAACAAGGCGATTTTCTCAGCTGATTTTCTTTCTCACAGAAAGCATAGCCTGAATTGTTCCTTCTTGGAAGCAAACCTGTAGCTCCCCACTCACATATGTGAACCAGGACCTAAAAGTTAAGTTGGGTTCCTCCTGATTTTGCACACAAGAGTTGCGAGCTAGAGTAAGGTAGGGAAAAGCGGTAAGTGCCCAGCGTAAAGCTCTGATTCACCGAGGAGCTTCAGCAGGTGAGTTGGCCCAGCAAAGCACAAGTCACGTCACCAAGGAAGGGTTAGGTACATGCTTAAGTACCTGGTTGAGTCAGGACCTGAGCTGATATTGATGCAAAGCTCCCAGGAAGCAAAAGGATCAACTGAAATGGCGGTGCAATCAGTATGGAGAGTTTTATTCTCTTGGTTAACTCACGGCTTGAGGGCCCCACCCTGGATCACACACACCACTCCAATTTAGCTCAGGTTACTGGTGACTGTGCGATCTGTTAGTTTGCAAGGTTGGCTCTGCTCTTATCAGAAAACCAAACACGATGTTGAAGGACAAGCAGAGAAGCTCATGCTGCCACCATGGCAGCTACACACTGATGTTACAGTCTGACCAGGTTCTGTTCCTCCTCTTCTTAGCCAGAAGCATCACCTAGGGACCCCATCGTGCTCCTTAAAATGGAGATACCAAAGCACGTTCAAATATTTCTGGTAGAAAGGACATGCAAACATAGGGCATCCATCCTTCAGCAGCGAGCTCAGCACAGTACAGTTGTACAGACGCTGCCCAAACAGAAAGGAAAGTCACAATGGCATTTCCCTCCCAGTCTGCTCCTGATTAACAAGTGGCATTTCAAGGGACACCGCAGCCAGCCAAACAGGTCTGCAGATGCAGCAATGCTTCCGGATTAGAAATTTTCCAAAGATTATTCCTTTTTAAACAAGCAGCTAAATTGAACGAGCCTTCTCAGCCGGCCACCAAGCCTGCAGAAAAGGACGTTACGCCACTGGAACTGGCTGCAGAGATCAAAGCCAGCTACTTATTCTATAACAAAGCTGAAGGAAAGGATTAGTCACTGCTGAAAGCCACAGGAGCTGGCATTGGCAGTGAACCCAGCTAAATTGCTCAGAAATGCCTACAACCACCACCTAACCCCAGAGGAAGAGGAGAAAGCAAACTGCTGCAAGGCTTTTCCAGCCACAGCTCTGTCACTGAAGGACCTGCACACATGCAGAAAAGAAAGAGGATTTGGAAGTTCAGGCTGTAATTTCTTAGAACATGAGCACAGGTTGTGAAAATATTGGTTTGAGCTGAATAAGGTTTAGCTGCAAATGTGGGAAGCCCTTTTGCAGCTCAGCTGGGCTCATAGGCAATGCTCCACACATGACATGGGCAGCCCATGCAAAGCCCTTGGGCTTCCAAAATAACCCAACCGAAAGCCAGTCGTTTCTGGGAAAGCAGGAGAGCTGTTACACTGGCTCAAAACAAAGTAAAACCATGACACAACTGGATAGTCCGGATCCAACGCACCTCCCCCAGCAACACATCCCGACCTCAGGTTGGTACAAAATCTCAATTATCAGCTAACGAGGATAAATCTCACTCTTCCTCTGCCTCCAACATATGCAGCCCAACCAGCTCAAATCTCAGATGAAACGACGTTGTTTGAGAAGTTTGCAGGGGGGTTGCTGAGCAGCCAGCAAACATTCAGATGGTGCCACCACCCCCCAGCCCATGCATCCAAAGTGACGGATTTAAGACCAGTAACGTCAGCAGCCACCCTGAGCTGCGTGCAAAGGCTCAGGACAGGAAAAAAATAAGACAAGCCTTGAGAAATAAAAGCAACATTGTTTGGAAATCACTGTTCCAGGTTCAAACACCCCCGTAAAGAGGCAAAGCATTTGCCCCCATGAAGCTGTCTGTTTTCCACAAACTTTTTTCTCATGTTGCTCGGACCTCTGTGGCCTTTGGCAAGCAGAGGTCACCGCGCTGGCAGCACAGTACTAAGCCCTTGTAGTTGGAAAGCAGCGGTTCCTCTCTCTGGCTGGCAAAACCTTTACTTAAAACGAGATGCTCTCTCCTTATGCTACTAAGGACAGGGGAAAAAAAGAAGTGTTAAAAATGTATCTTTGTCCAGTTTAAGAGACAGACTGACCCGAAGGTGCTGGAGTCTGATGACAGAGGGTACATACAAATGGGCTGAGAATTTTTTTTACTCGAGATTATAACCAAATCTAGAGTCTTCCTGAGCTCAGTCTTCCCTTTCCCAGTCTCCTCCATCTCTAGGGCACGACACACAGGCTGAGAAATGTGGGTAGGAGAGGAGGTAAGGGGAGGCTGCTGAGCGCACAGTTTGCTTTTCTGGCTTGAACTGCAACTCCTGGGGAGCTTTAAGGAAGTTTCTGAAAGGGAAATGGATAATTTAATTGCTGCATTAGAGGATCTGCGGCTGTTTTGAGTGCAAGCTGCTCCGGAGCTTAATCACCTCGCTGCTCGGGGCTTTGCCCTTTCCCCACTGAACTGAGGGCATATGCAGCACTGGCAGCCTTCTGAAATACCTATTAAATATATTAAAACAAACTCATCAGGTAACTCTGGCTGTTCAAGCTCAACTCATTCTTTTAGGTTTTTAGGATTAAAACCAGAGCAGAAACAGGGAAAATGAATCCTGTCCCCCTGCGCCAATCCATGTCCTGCTCAGAGCCGCATGGAAGATGGATGGTGAACCAGCTCCAGAGGATTTGAAGAGCTGCTAAAACCATGTACGGGGTTTATCAAGCGTCCGGACTTGCATCTATGCTGCAAATTTGCCGACGAATTGCAAGCAAGCGCCCTACAGCAACCAGAAAGCAGCAGCACATCGATGCTGAGCACACCGCAAAGCACAGCAGGAACTGGATCTCCTTGGGTGCATCTTATTACCATTTGCGTGGGCTGGATGTGTGGTTGCCTGAGTGTTTTGTTTTATTTGTTTCCCTTCACTTCTATTCATGTGGATGAAAATGCTGTCAAGGAATTGCAAAGCAAAGAGTGAGGTTTCTCCTGTCATGGCCTGTACACTATTTGGAAATCCGGAGCACGGAGATGCTGAAAGGGGAAGCTGGAAGCCTCTGTCCCAAGATCCACCTCACTCAAACCCTAGTGCAGTCTTTCCACCTGTTCAGAGCAGAGATTTAATCCAAATTCCTTTCCCCTTTTCTTCCCCATAAGCATGGAAATAGCAGCAGCACTCGCCGGTGAGGTGCGAGCAGCACCAGACCCAACCCACAGGGAAGTCTGCTGCCTC
>WAAD01001334.1:4994-15657 GCA_013389945.1 Fregata magnificens
TGGGAAGCACTCGTCCTCATCGCACTGCAGTTTGAACGTTTTGAAGTTAAACCAGTGTGAGACGCCATGTACACAAAGTTGGGAGTGGCCTGGGTATAGCACACATATCTGAGTCTGGGTGGTTCAGCATTTGGCAGCACATTAGCTGTGGTGTGTCAGGTTCATTAATTGTATGTGGGCAAGAGCTGATGTAATCCAGAATAAGGAAATTATGTACAGAGCAAACTCAGTTATTATTTTGCCACTGTATGCTTGACTGATCTCCATAAATACATTAACAAACTTTAAGGTGCTACTTCTCAACTTTGTTTACAGTGGATTTTTTTTCAATTATGTCCAATTAATTAAATAGGTAAATTTAACATTTAACACAGCCAGACTACAAACCATTGCTTCTATGGAAAATTACTTGAGAACAAAGAGTCACAATGATTCACATGGAAGCCGCTTCCTTCTGCAATCAGCAAACATTTTGGCCAGCAAGGATCTTAGGTCTGTACAGCATGCCTCACAGTCCTCATCCTTGCTGGAGTCCATATCGGTTCACCTGAGAGAGCATGGCATAGGTCCCTTCTGGGGGAAGAGGGAGAGCACACCTGCATCTCACCCAGGTACAGGCTTGGGATGCAGCTGGGACACATCTCCAGGCATACAAGCACTCTCATTGCCACAACATAGGCCTATAAGGAAACAAAGAATGGAGGAAAAGGGAAAATCCAGGAAAAGGATAGTGAAATGTAGAGCCGAGGGAAGAGAGGAACAGCAAATAAATATGGAGTATGAGCCCAAACACAGAGCCCAAATCAAAAGAGAACTGCTCGCAGCCTTTTTCAGGTTGAAGCAGCAGCTGGATAGAAGGCAATTTGAAGTCCAATTTCACATCATCTCTTATAGTAGAAAGTATTTTTCAGCTAAGTCCTGAATGAAGCAACTTCAGTCACATGGTAAGTTCTAGCCCACAGTGTTTGTTCTGAAATAATCTCCCATAGAAATGTGTCAGCAGTTATACAGTTGCCACTGTTAAATCATTTTCTAAATTCTGTCTGTTTTTGTTATTGTAGCAAATCTGACCTCATCATGCCAGGACCAAAGAGCTGCTCTGTTTACCCACTGTGGATGCAATATCTAAACTCAAAAGGTTTTCAATAGCTATTTTGGATGGAGGGGAAGAAAAAAGCAGTGCTAGAACAGCAACTTCTGACTAAAACATAGTTTAAGGTACTCGCCAGTTTGTCTCATCTAAGTCACTGAGTAAAGGCTTCTTTTTCTTTTTCTAGAAGCCCATACTTCTTGATCAATTTTCTGTCCTTTCAGTCCTAAAAGACTTGGCAGGGAGAGGAGGGACACTTTAAAACTAGATTTAAGTCCAAACCAAAATCCTGTATCCTAGCAATGGGCTGTTTTCAAGTTATTTACTTATTTATGCTGTTTTCTTACATTTTTAAAAGGCTAGAAGGGACCATTAAAGGGCCAGAAGGGACCATTAGCTCACGTAGTTTGACCTCTTGCATACCACAGAATTTTTGTGTGTTAAGGACATGTTTGTCTGAGGAGCATCTTCTGGGTACTTTGCTCTTGATCTGAGGATTTCAGATCACCACTTGCTTTGACAGTGTCTTATACAGCATGTTGATCACCCTCACCTCTCCTCTGAAGTCTATATAGAGAGACAATATCCTTCATCTGACCAGGAGACTAATGGTAGCCTACTGTGAAATGGGATAAGGCAACCCAACAGCTCACTGCCCAAAAAGCACTGCTCTGTCTCTCCTATTACCTTGTGCCAACTTTTCCCCAAGCAATTAAATTCAACAATTAAAAAAACACCCTCAGCTTGGTTTAATCTGCTTATGGAAGGGTCTGACAAATGTCAGAGCCTCGGGCTAGGAGCAGGGAGAATGAAGCAAGCCCTTCCCCTACAGCAGCAACCTATTAGATTGGCTCTGCCACTCGCAGACCCATAGCCTCAAACTGCCAGGAGGGATGAGGAAAGGCTTTTGAGCTCAGGGATGCTTAATCACACCAATAAAATCCAGGCTAAATGCAGGCTCTACCAGACTGCTTTTACTTATATTTAATTACATTAACCGAGTAGATAAATGTGCAGTTGCATCCTGGGCGATACAGGGAGGAAAGAGCTGTTAACCCCTGTGCAGCAGGGAGGGGACATCAGGAAGGTCATAATAGGTACTAAAACTAATTACTCTCCTGAGTCCTTAATTTTCAGTAAGGATTTTAATTCCTTAGATGCTCATTTAAGCATCATTTGAGGATTATGACCAAGAAATCAGATATGGCATGGCTGGTTTTTTAAGAAATATTCTCTGAGTGGTAAGTGGGTGTCTCTTTTTTTGGCTTGATATGAGTTTGTTGTAGTGGTTGCTTAGTTTCAGCCACATAATTTCCTTGGGTCTTTGGTATACTGGAAATACACCACACTTCAGGGTAAACATGATAAATTAAATATCATAACTGGTTTTGTGTGTTCACAGCTTATTCTGTGTGTAATGTGGCTGAGCTACAGGACAGCAGGCTGCTGCATTTGCCCTGTTTTGGCTTCTCTTTGTGAAGGCAGAGAAACCCATGGGGAGAAAGCAGTGCCTGCTCTGAGACCTGAGCATGCTCAGCTGGGGAGAAGGAGAGCTTGGGGAGGCCAGGATGCATTGCAGCAGTTGCAGCAGTTGCAGAGGCCTGTCTGTGGCAAAGAGCAAGCCACAGAGAAGCCTCAGAGATGCCTACAGAACAAGCAGACCTCCTCAAGACCTAGGAGAGACTCTGTACAGTTTATTACAAAGCCAGCAAGCAGGAAGAAAAAAGGATGGGCATTGCAAGGTCATCATGGGTGGGAAGAAAGGTGGTGGCGGGGATACTTGGTTTTGGCTACTTGTCCTGGTTTTTAAAAACTATCTTATTTTAATATGCAGTTTTGAGCGCTTTTGGAGGCTTTTGAAGTTGTGTCTACATTGGTGGTGTTACTGTAATTATATTTAGGCATTGGGTTTGCAATAACTTCATATAACACTCTGAAACTTCCAATGGTTTTATATTAACTAGTAACACTTGCAAGTCAGAGAGAAACAAGACATTCTTCTTTTTTTGAGGCTGGTTTTCTTCCAAGAGCTAGAAAGAAGATGGTGAAGAGAGACAGAAGAGCAATGCTCCAATGTGCCTATCCCTACCCCCAAACCAGGTCCAGTGTGCGTTGTTCAAGCCACTTGATTAACTCTCTCATTTGACCCAGACCCTTAGTCCCCGGATCCTCCAGACTCCCATTTTGCAACCTCGCCCACCCCAGAAGTAAAGCTGCACTGCTCAGCTCATTTCTCCCCCAAGCTTTCTTCCAAACCCTGTCCCAATTAAGTCTGTCCTGACTCCCAGCCTGGCTGCAGCTCTTGGGCTGCACCACTGCTGCCTACCAAGGTACCGGTTGTGGGTACCGCTATACAGGTTGCTCTGACAAAGTCTGCCCAGAGAAGGCTCTGGGAACAAAAGGTAGGGTACAAGCAGATAAAAAGCAAAATCCTATTTTTAGTCATGTCAAACATGGAAAGGTTTAAAGCAGACTCTCTTTTAAGTTAAAGCTCTGAGAATTCCTCAAAGGATATTTTTTTCCTTTCTTCTTTTCTGTCAAGCTACACCCTTCACAAAAGGAACAATCTTCCTGCATCAACGTATGTATAGAACACTATGCCAACCATCTATCTTCTAACTTGGCACATTTTTCCTTCAGTGCAAATTCCAGTAAATGCTTTTGTTAAATAGAGAGGAAAATGTTTTATAGATGCCATAAAAAACACTTTCTCTCTCTTAGCCAAACCACAGCAACTTCATAAAATGAATTAATTTTCCATAATGGATCACAGAGTGGAAAATAATCTGTTGTAAATTTCTGACATGAGAATTACAAAAGGAATAAGAATGAATGTAATCTACATGTGATAATTAGCACAAGAGTTAGTACATACTTACACTATGTCATAAAATCTCTGAAGCAGAAACTGAGATCATCTGTACCACAAATGGTGTGTGAATCTAACAAAAACATAATGCATATCTGGTAAATCACTTATGTTAATGTCAATATTAATATTAATATCAATATCCTATGAGGAGCAGCTGAGGGAACTGGGGTTGTTTAGCCTGGAGAAAAGGAGGCTGAGGGGAGACCTTATCGCTCTCTACAACTACCTGAAAGGAGGTTGTGGCGAGGTGGGGGTCGGTCTCTTTTCCCAAGTAACAAGTGATAGGACAAGAGGAAATGGCCTCAAGTTGTGCCAGGGGAGGTTTAGATTGGATATTAGGAAAAATTTCTTCACTAAAAGGGTTGTCAAGCATTGGAACAGGCTGCCCAGGGAAGTGGTTGAGTCACCATCCCTGGAGGTATTTAAAAGATGTGTAGATGTGGTGCTTAGGGACATGGTTTAGTGGTGGACTTGGTAGTGTTAGGTTAATGGTTGGACTCGATCTTAAGGGTCTTTTCCAACCTAAATGATTCTATGATTCTATGATCAATATGTTGTTGTTCTTATATCAATATAATGCTTTGGACATTCATCTTTCTCTAGTCAGATCTTCCTATTGCTCAGCTCAAGCTTATACTTGTCACTAGCATCTTGTTATAAGTTATTGACCTTTTTTGCTTGTTTTGAGTTTTTTTAAGGAGTGTAGAAATATGATGAATGGTTAAGTTCTTTCTTCTGATGTTATCCTACTCACTCCACAAAGACCCAAGTAGATTATTATATTTGCATTTCCTCCTCCATAATAGGGAGGAAAAAGAAAAGAAAAGGAAAAAATATTTCCAAAATGTTTTCAAAATCCATGTGACTGATTTGCAGAATAGAGCTAAATCCTCTACTCTTTTTTGGGGAAATTGGCTTAGCAAAGAAAGGGTCAAAGATTCAGCAGAAATCATCTTTCATGCTAAAAAAAAAAAAAGTCTAAAATGCTCACATGAGAAACTTTTCAAGGATGCCAAGTCACACAGGATTTGCAGTGATTTTGTTTCATTTTTTTGTTATTGTTCATAAATCTATGAAACATTTATAACTTGGTATAAATTCTTCTGAAATTTCTCTCCTTCCTCTGCAGATTGGTAACTATTCAAAAATGTGCCGGTACTCTTCAGTGTCCAGGAATCAAGTGCATTAGCCACTCCTGTTTGCAATGCTCAGGTCCTTCAGCAGTGTAAGTAGTGATACTCGCGATGACATACATCAGTCTTCCTCTTAGTCTAATCCCCTGGTTCACCTCTGCATAACTGCTTGTCCAAACGTGCCAAAGCAGTGCATAGCCAGCCACCACTCAGGCACAACTTCTCCACTTCCCAGAGTTATGGTATTTTCCAAGCTGTTTCTAACTGACACAACTGCTAACCTGCTCCTCAGAAATATTCTAAAATCACAGCCTTTCCCAAGTATTTAATCTAGGTAGAAATATGTTAGCATACACTGATAGCGTGTAGCTCCCAGGAAAAAAAAAAGGCAAGACTCCAGGGATCTTCTTCCTCAGCTTCCTCTAGAGTGGCAGCAGGACAGCACATTATTAGAGATGAAGCCAGTAATAGTTTTTTGTATTCTTAGTCCTAAAAACCTCAGCACAGCTGAACTTTGACCTGGCTCAAAATGCTTTTGCTCTCCTCAGGGCTTTTAACACACCAAGTCTTTCAGTTTTACCTCAAATCTTTTCTTCCACCAAGTAATCTTGCCCGGACTCCGAGCAGCTCCAGTGCTCCTTCAGTGAACTCCTGGCTCAGCTGAAGCCAATGACATAAGTCCTCTGGCCTGCAGGAAAGGCAGGATTTCAGCTCTCGTTCTTGCAAACTTTCTTCATCTTCACTTTACTCCTTCATTCTTATTTTTCATTTCCTCTTGCTGTTTCCTAAGCTTCATTCTTCTTTGCTGGTTCATAGAAATTTGCCTCAAATTCTCCATTTCCTTTGCATTTGCTGCTCTTCAGAGGCTCCACTTCTTTAGTTTTGCAAATGTGCTGGTCAGGGGTGTCTGTGTCCTGGTTCAAATAAAATCATCAGAGCCTTTTTACTGGCTGGGTACATTTAGTGCAAAGTCTCACTGCAAAAGTGAATGTTTGCTCACCTCCCAGAGCTAGCTGACTGTTCATTTATAACACTATGCAATATCCATCTTTATATCCTTGCCTGACTATTTTCTTGGGGTTTAGGCCATTCCTAAAATACTGTTGCTTATGAATGCAAACAATTCTGGGCATTTTGCTTCCTGAAAGCAAACTGAACTTCTGATATAGAATCATAGAATAGTTTGGGTTGGGAGGGACCTTTAAATATCCTGACCCACACACATTTTCAGTCCTTGATGCCCAAGTGATGCAACAGGCATAGTCTCAAAGAGTGACCTTTTGCTTCACTGGAAGGATGCCCAAGCCTCCTCCTCTTCATGGTTCTTTGATTGGAGATGGTTAAAGTGCCATGGTTTTGAGAGGTTTATTTGGTGTATGAATTGTTTTGACTGCCAGTCCACAGCATGATAACAATGTGTCCTTAGCAATTGCTCCTTGGATAAAGTAGATTGAACATATTTATAACAGGAGCTTGCAGTTATGTTCAGGAATGCAAACAAGGAGAAACAAAAGAGAAATACTGCAAGCCTGAATGGTGACCTGCTGTCTCCTGTGAAAGGGAGGAGGTACAATACAGAAAGAAAGATTGATTCAATTAATCAACTGGCTGCCAGGGTGGTAAATAGTTGCTTCTTGTAGAAGCAAGTTGCAGAAAAGATGTTTATTAATGAAGATCTCTCTACTTAGAACATACTAGTTATCTTTAGAACCATCATGTTGTCAGTCTGCTGCACTCCTCCTGTTTTCACTACAGCCATGGAAGTTTTCCCTTGGAAGATGCCTTTACACAACAATGAGATCCTGAACTTTCTTTGAAATGCCACCAAAAAGCATCTCTGTGTCGTATCTATATTCCGACTGAGGATTCAAAATCACTGCTCCTTTGGATGAGTAGCTTGCTGACACTGGTACTGTTTGAAACTTGAGTCTTCAATTGCTAACTGATACAGCAGTTGGCTTAAAAGAAATGGCAGTTCTGTGAACGTGTGTTTTCTAGTTGCGAAAATATCACCCCCTTCCCTGCAGATATCAGGAAAAGGGTTTTCTCTCCCTTTCTCTCTTCCCTTCACCACCAAAATTCATGTTCATCAGAATACTTCCTGTTTAATTTAGTTCACACCTGCTGCTTTTGCAGTGTCTTGATGCTGTTAACATTTCTACAAGTCTTTCTAAATGGTAGAAAGAAATGTTTTTCTTTGAGGTGTGGGATGTGATAACCAGAACTGAGCTACAATCTGAAAACGTATTTAGAAAATGAAATTTGTAAATGTTGTCTCTTCTGGTTGGAGTTACAGCAGCATTATTTTGATTCCAGCCCCTCAGTATTAAACTACATCTTGAAAACCAAGAGCTGGGTGAAGGATCTTTTAAAAGCTATATGCCATGCCTGTCTTATATTCTTAAGACACATTGTTCTAAAAATACCTAGTGGTTTGTATCTAGATCATTTTACTCTGGACACCTGGGTAAATGCACAGGCCTATAAAAATTAAGAATGATGAGTCTGGTCATTTCTAATTTCCTTTGAGAACAAACATGATCAGTTATAAAACAGTAATTAGTAATCAGTAATTAATTAAAATTTAATCTCCTTGAGTAGGTGGTAAGAAATTAGGAGTAAGTCATGCTAATCATGTCTAGGCTAAATTCAGAAGAATGAGCTGCTTCACTCCTTCCCTGTCAGGTGCGTTTGATGGCCCATATCAGATTTTATAGCATCATTTTGGCTGTTTTTGAGTTTCTCCCTCTGCTTCCAAGTTGAAACTGGCAAAGTCTGGATGCAAACAAATATCCCAGCAGCACTATGAATTGTGATGCCAATGGTACTTGAACCTGAGAGTCCCCTGCTGAAGAGCTAACACAATTGTTTGGTGTCTCTCAGGTACCATTTTACTTGACTTGTCTTTTGGGAATGGTCCTTGGAGTCAGCCATCTCCCTATTCATGTTCAAGTACTGCTTTGGAGGGAGTTGGATGGAGGAGCCCTGAGCAGAGCCAGTGAGAGAGCCAGCAGTTAATCAGTGTAGACAATCACGCTGCCAGTGCTCAGACTCACTCCTGGCCCTCTTGTATTTGGCAGATAGGCATAAAATCTGTATCCTTCCATTCAGACTGACCTCTTCATGAGCCCTGGAATTGTATATGAAAAGTTGTTGTAGGCCAGAGTGTGGTAAGAAGTCACATCTGGAGTGCTGTGTCCAGCCCATGGCACCTGAGCACAAGAAAGGTGTGCACCTACAGGAGTGAGTCCACCAAAGGGCCATGAAGATGATTAAGGAATTACAGCATATGATGTACAAGGCAAGGCTGACAGAGCTGGGGCTGTTCGGTCTGGAGAAGAAAAGACTCAAGAGGGATTTTATCAATGGGTATAAAAACCTGACGGGGGAATAAAGAAGACAGAGCCAGGCTGTTCTCAGTGGTGCCCAGTGAAAGGACAAGAGACAATAGGCACGAACTGAAATACAGGAAATTCCATTTAAACATAGGAGAATAGCTCTTTTAATCTGAAGGTGGTCAAACACTGTAACAAGTTGCCCAGAGATGTTGTGGAGTCTTCATCTTTGGAGATACTCAAAGCCTGACCAGATGTGGCCCTGAGCAGCCTGCTGTATGTGACCCTGCTTTGAGCAAGGGGTTGGGTTAGACGATTGCCAGAGGTGCCTCCTAGTCTCAGCTGCTCTGTGATGCTGTGAATAGAGAAGGATGTAAAAAGAGGTCCTTATTGTTATTTCTTACAGAAAGCATTCTCAAGAAAGTAAGTCTATAATTTTTTTAACCTATTTGACACATATGGAGGTACAGTTATCATGCATAAGCCTGTTAGATGCTTAAGCGGAGAAACATCCAGTTTTGTTGTGCTTATGAAAATTATGTACATACAAATACTGTATGTATTTTATTTTTTAAAACCAGTTTTAGCTATAAGTTCTGCAGATTTTTTTCTCCCTCTCTCTCCTTGTGACAGGATGGCTTGCCACAGCCATGATTTTCAACCTCACAGTGTTGAGGAAGTCGTTGTTGTAAACACGAGGTCCTTTAAGGGGAAATGAAGAGAAGCCACATCTCCCCTGATGTGCTAGGCAGTGCAAACAGCTCTGCAGGGCTTCCTTGCCCCAGCTCGGGCTCTGATTCTGTGGCCAGCAGCAAAATGTCATGTTCACAAGTGAAAGGGGCAACTTTTGTAAGGGGCAGCCCTTGTAGTTGGAAGAAGCAGCTAGCTGTACTGCTACTACTCTTCTCCAAATTTTCTCCAGTCAAATATCCAGAAAGTTTTGAAGGATTTAACATGTGAGCACATATTTTAAAAAGTTAATAGCTTGGGGACTGAAGCTGACTTGAGGCTGCCTGTAAGGTCATAACGGAAGGTCATAAACTGCTGTGGATATAATGTGCACAGGAATGATGGACAAAACAAGAACAGGAGCTGTCAGACCCAGAGAGGTGGTCACAAGGAAAATAATGAATGATATTCAGGAAAAAATATAACATATATAAAATATATAGTTCCTTCATAGTAAGAACTATGAAGACTAGTCCTGACACTTAAANAGAATGATGAGTCTGGTCATTTCTAATTTCCTTTGAGAACAAACATGATCAGTTATAAAACAGTAATTAGTAATCAGTAATTAATTAAAATTTAATCTCCTTGAGTAGGTGGTAAGAAATTAGGAGTAAGTCATGCTAATCATGTCTAGGCTAAATTCAGAAGAATGAGCTGCTTCACTCCTTCCCTGTCAGGTGCGTTTGATGGCCCATATCAGATTTTATAGCATCATTTTGGCTGTTTTTGAGTTTCTCCCTCTGCTTCCAAGTTGAAACTGGCAAAGTCTGGATGCAAACAAATATCCCAGCAGCACTATGAATTGTGATGCCAATGGTACTTGAACCTGAGAGTCNAGCACTATGAATTGTGATGCCAATGGTACTTGAACCTGAGAGTCCCCTGCTGAAGAGCTAACACAATTGTTTGGTGTCTCTCAGGTACCATTTTACTTGACTTGTCTTTTGGGAATGGTCCTTGGAGTCAGCCATCTCCCTATTCATGTTCAAGTACTGCTTTGGAGGGAGTTGGATGGAGGAGCCCTGAGCAGAGCCAGTGAGAGAGCCAGCAGTTAATCAGTGTAGACAATCACGCTGCCAGTGCTCAGACTCACTCCTGGCCCTCTTGTATTTGGCAGATAGGCATAAAATCTGTATCCTTCCATTCAGACTGACCTCTTCATGAGCCCTGGAATTGTATATGAAAAGTTGTTGTAGGCCAGAGTATGGTAAGAGGCCACATCTGGAGTGCTGTGTCCAGCTCAGGGCTCCTGAGCACAAGAAAGGCATGCACCTACTGGAGTGAGTACAGTGAAGGGCCATGAAGATGATTAAGGAATTAGAACATCTGACGTACAAAGCAAGGCTGACAGAGCTGGGACTGTTCAGCCTGGAGAAGAGAAGACTCAAGAGGGATTTCATCAATGTGTATCAAAACCTGATGGGGGAGTAAAGAAGATGGAGCCAGGCTTTCCTCAGCGGTGCCCAGTGAAAGGACAAGAGGCAATAGGCACAAACTGAAA
>WAAD01001335.1:0-53012 GCA_013389945.1 Fregata magnificens
CTGCCAATGAGTGGGCACATGATGCTGGTGCACTCTGAACCACCTTCCGCCACGTGGGTCGTGTGCACTGCACTTCATCTGGATCTTTGGGTGACTGCTCGTTGTCCAGGTCACTATAAATCACCTCAAGCATGGCTAATTCTCTCAGGTACTGGATACCTCTCTGCATGGTGGTCCANNNNTGAGTTCTTCCTCTTGCTGCTCCTCTTCTTGTGATGGCCCTGCTCTCTCATCATCATCATCTCTTTCTAAATGAGTTGACTTTCACTTCCAGGATTTCTTGTGTATAGGGACGACCGATACCAGCACAAGTTGGTTCTCTGGTTCAGCTGCTGTGCCTGTCACCGAGGTTTGAGTAGCCACAGTGTGTGTTGCAGGAGTTTGAGTGGCCACAATGCACGTTGCTGGGGGTGGAGAGACCGCAGCTTCCGTCGCCGGGGGTGGGGGGGCTGCAGCACCCGTCGCCAGAGTTGCTCACCAGGTGGTGTTAATAAGCAGTGGTTTAAGCCTAAACAAAATCTGCACCACATTCAGGAGATATAGCAATAGGAACATGCTGGTTTGAATATACCAAGGATATTCAAAATTCTCCAGAGCTGTTGTAACTAGCCTGAAGGAGAATGGGAAAGTGAAGGACCCGGAGAAAGTGTCCCCCTCTGTCTCCCCCATGGATTGGTTTTCCGAAGAGAAGAAGTAAAAGGAATTATTAGTTTCTGAGAGATGGGTCCCAGAATACGGAAATGATGGCAGTGTGGAGTACAATCTCACTGCCGATACTTTTATCATACCATAAACCAGTGTGACACAGTACAGCAAAATCATGATTGTAATCCAACTCCCAGAGGTGACAAACAGCACCACAGGGAGTGCGTACGGCAAGTAAGGGGTTAAAGAACACAACTCTGAAAACAAGCACAACAGCTCTGAGAGCAAAAAAACCCAACATTGTGACCAGCAACTATTAAACTAATATGATGAATGCTTATCACAAATCTGTTTTAACATGTTCTGGTCAGATCTGTTGTTATCTCGAACCCTTCGTACCCCACACTGGGCACCAAAAAGGACTGTTGTGGTTTAACCTGACAGGCAGCTGAACACCACACAGCCGCTCACTCACCCCCCCACCCCCCAGTGGGATGGGGGAGAGAATCGGAAGGGCAAAAGCAAGAAAACTCATGGGGTGAGATAAGAACAGTTTGATAATTAAAGTAAAATAATAGAAATAATAATAATAATAGTAATAACAACAACAACAACAGTATTGATAATAGTAATAATAATATTGTAATGAAAAGGAAAACAACGAGAAAGAGAGAGAGAAAAAACAAACCAAACCAAAACAAAACAAAACCAGGTGATACACCTGCTCACTACCTGCCGACCGACATCCAGCCAGTCCCCGAGCAGTGATCCCCCCCGGCCAGCTCCCTACCATTAATATACTGAGCATGGCGTCATATAGTATGGAATAGCCCTTTGGCCAGTTTGGATCAACAATTTTAGCTGTGTCCCCTCCCCTTCCAGCTTCTTGTGCACCCGGCAGAGCATGGGAGGCTAGAAAAGTCCTTGACTAGTGTAAGCACTACTTAGCAAAAACTAGAACATCTCTGCATTATCAACACTGTTTTCAGCACAAATCCAAAACATAGCACCGTACTAGCTACTATGAAGAGAATTAACTCTATCCCAGCCAAAACCAGCACAATATCTAGGTATCACTAACCATGCAAGCTAAAGGACATTTTGAGTTGGTTCTGTCTTCATAGCTTTTTTTGCTGTCACTGGATATAACTTTTGGCCTTTGTGCAGAGACAATTTAGTGTTCACAGGAACAAGCAAAGGCATCACAAGAGAAGGCAAAATGCAATGGAAAAATACTTAGCAAAGAGAAAGATAGGCAAAGCTCATTCCTCCTCACACAATTTTCTTTTCTTGTATTACAATTCTGAATTCGGACTTTTGTACAAGTCCTTTCTTCAGATAGTGCACCCAGTGACCTACTGCGTGAGGTAGACATCTTAGAAGGTTAGCTTACATATATTCCACAAGTTAGAGTTCTGTTCAGGCTGAGGACAATATACCTTTTTTTAGGATGGCACATAGCTTCATTTTCCAAGAATTTTGGGGGATTTCAGGAAATGTATAAAAAACTACCTCTTATCTGGGTTCCTTTCATTGTGGGAATCTCAGGGAAGTTTTGTTATTTACCTGGATGGACTTTCTTGGGCCAGAAGATCATCTTCGTTATGTAATGAAGACAGTACAAATACTCAGATCGAAGGCAAATAGATGCTGTCCTGTATTAGGCATCTAGAACATTTAAAACATGAACACTCAACCCACATTCATAAAACAGATATAAAAATGAAGGCTTCCACTAAACATAATTCATTCTTCTGGACATTAAAGCTAATTTATGTTAAAAAAAGGCAACTTTCCTTTTAAGAGTACTATTATTTTCTTAATTTTAAACTAAGATATTTGTTTTGCTCAAAGTACAGTACTACTGACAGTATATAAAACTGATGCACAAGAAATTGTTCAAAATTTGTTTAGAAATCATGGTTATTCAGCAATGACACTGATTAAAGCAAGAAGAGTCATAAAAATAAAAAATGCAATATATATATATGTAATAACACGTTAATTTTAATAGCTTAAATTAAGTGAAGCTTTGCTAGAAATAACTACTTTTCATTTCCAAAGCTATAAACAAAACTGATAATTTATTGTGATATCTTTGGATATCATTAAAGTTACCTTTTAGGTAATTTTGCATTTTAATGGGCACAGAACTTTTCCCTTTACTTCTCCTCCCCTCCAGTCAGCTGTAACAAGTGTTTCTTTTCTTTTAGAAAGAAAATTTAATCTAATTTGCATATGAAAGGAAACAGGAAAAAAACCAAAAAGTATGAAGTTTCTGTGAATTGCCTTGGAAAGAAGAAGCTGCAGAGGATTCTAAAACACAATGCTGAAAAGATGAAGAACACCACACAATTTCACACATGTGCAACTCTAAAGGACCGTAGGATAATTCAAGTTGGAAGAGACCTCAGGAGGTCTTTAGTCCAACTTTCTGATCAAAGCAGGGTCAGCGACGAGGTCAGACCATGTTACTCAGGGCTTTATTCAGTTGTGTTGTAAAAACCTTCAAGGATGGGGCTGCACAACCCCTGGGTAACCTGCTTGACTGTTCTCAGAGTGAAAAAGGTTTTCCTTCTATCCAGTGTGAAACTTTTCTCTTCTTTCAACTCACATTCCTTGTCTCTTGTCCTCCTACCATTTACTGTTGTGAAGAGCCAGGATCCATCTTCTTGATTACCATTTGTAGGTCTTTGCAGGCTGCTGTTAGGTTTCCCTGAACTCTTCTCCAGGCCTGGTCCCTCAACCTCTCATCACAGATTATGTGCTCCAGCCCCCTGCAACAACAGTGGTCTTTGCTGGACTCATTCTGGTTAATCAACGTCCTTCCTGCAATGCGTGGCTGGCGGGGAAGGGAGGGCAACTGGCCGCAGTACCTAAGTGTGGTGTCACAAGCGCCAAGCAGATAGGCTTAATGTCTTCCCTTGATGTACTGGCTCTGATCCTGTGAATACTGCCCAGGATACTGTTGGCCACCGCTGCAGCCAGGGCTCTTTCCAAAGCCCTGAGAAGCATGTATTCAATTCTCATATCTAAATATTTACAATGTCTAAGTATCCACACATACACAACTAACAGTAAATCTACAACTCCTAATACTTTTCCTTACTTTCTGGCATATTAAAACCAGGGGGTTTAATATCATTAATATTAATATTATTAAAATATATTAAAGCCCAATGCATTAATATGCAAATAAGCACTGATTATCAGAAAGCAGATTTCGCACTGAGAAGTTATCAGCTTTGTTGAAACTAGAAGCATGAGACTGTCTATCAAGCCACTTTTTGTAGGTTGTGTGAAGTAAATGAAAAGCAGACTGAGCTACATCACAGAGGAGAAGCCATGCTGCTATGAGGAAGTATTTTCTCTCTAGGAGGGCCCTTTTCATGCCTGTAGTGCAGAGCTGGAGCCTCACTACCACTTTGTAACTCTTCCTGCTACACATGATTGGTTATAGGATTGCAGCCTGGGTACACAAATCCTGCCTAGCAGATGGTGATTTGAAGTTAGAAATCACTGGGTACTTGCTTTGCAAATGTGAGATGCTGGTGCACAAGCAAAAGGCAAGAAAGAGTTCGTATTGAAAGGAAGTGAGAGGCACTAACTAATGAGTGAGATTTAATCAGTGTTGTTGAACCAACTTTGCACTTAACAGAAAAACTGGGACAAAAAACCAGGAGCTGGAAGCAGAGAAATAGATTGAAGATGAAAAACAGTGAAGGCTTACATTTGTCAAAAGGTTGTAAGTATCACTTACAACTTGCAGGGCTAATAGTCACCACAGGAAGCTGAAAAGTTTTGGTAGTGTAAGGTAAGGACCTACACATGTGAATTTTAAAGCCCAAATTCAAACCAAACTGCACATGGATGACGGTTATTGGGAGAGGTTCCCACAGTCTGGAAAAAAGAAAACATCAATCCTATCTTCAGGAAGTGCAAGAAGGAGAATCTGGGGAACCACAGCCTTGTCAGCCCTCATGTTGACCTTTGGGAATGTGGTGGAGCAAATCTTTCTGGAGACCATTTCAAAGCACATGAAGGACAAGAATGTGATCAGGAGTCAGCAACATGGATTTACCAAGATGAAATTGTGCTTAAGCGACCTCGTATGACTGACTTGGTGGATGAGGGGAGAGCAGTAGTTGTTGTTTATCTCGTTATAGTAAGGCTTTCTGCGTTGTCTCCTGTAACATCCTCACAGACAAATTGACAAACTACAGGCTAGATTAATGAACAGTGAATGGACTGAAAACTGGCTGAACTGCTGGACTCCAACTGGAGGCCAGTCACTAGTGATGTACTCCAGGGGCTGATACAGAGTCCAATACCTTTTAACATCTTTGTTAATGACCTAGAGGATGGGGCAGAGTGTATACTCAGCAAGTTTGCAGCTTATACAAAACTGAGAGTAACTAACTGATACACCAGAGGGTTGCACTGCCATTCAGAGGGACCTTGACAGGTTGGAGAATTAGGCAGGGAGGAATCTCATAAAGTTCAATGCAGGGAAATGCCAAGTCCTGCATGGGGAATAACCCCAGGCACCAGCATATAACGGGGGCTACACAACTGATGTCTTAAGTTCAGTATATCCCTATTCACTACCATCCAGCAAAGGCTTTGTTGTATTTTTCTGTAAGTAATATGTAACAAAGAGGTCACTAAATTTAAGGATGATTTTAAGGGCCAAGCTGAACTTTCAAAGGTGAAAATCCATTTGGGTGCAGCACAGCTGGAAGTTAGGCTTGGAGATCGAAGAAAAAGAGACATTCATTTTCCATTGAAAGAGCGTCACCAAAATTAACATGATTTAGAAGACTACCAATCTCAAAAATTAATTAAAAAAAAGAAAGCCAATCCTAGTGAAAGTCTTAAAAGTTACTTCTTGCAACACTTTGGAAAGAAGTGTTTCATTATTTTAATTTTGACACACATTTTCTCTAAAAAGCTTCAAAAAGAAAATTTTCCAAAAGAGGTTTTTCAAAATGTTCTTTGCCAAGTTTCAGATATGTTCATACCATGTTATCATACCATGTAGCAGGCAGCAGAGGAGTTGTTTTTGGTAATTATTCATGCAAGACAGCTTTTAAAACTCACCAGTAGTATCCCTATTCATTACTTCTTACCATTAAGCTCTTTTTATACCCTACTGCAGCATCTCAGTCCTTTGCCTAGAATACCTTTCACAGAATGTAAGCTAGAGGTTTGATACAGTTTCAGTGGTGCTTTTGGGGCTACCAGTTTGCTAGCAGAGCTCCTGTTTGGAGGTGGGGTAAGACAAAGGTAAAATAGCCACCAAATATTGCCCAAGTATTCTTAATAAATGCAGTGGTCCTGATGGGGAGACTACTGTATATTGAGGAGTTAGTGCTCCACTAACAGTTGGCCTGAGTAGGTGCAGGCGTGTGCTGTGCTGTACTGCACATATTACTTGGCCTCAAGGACTGTGCTGTGCTACATATATCCTTTGGTGTAGCATAAACTAGCTAGATAATCATAATGGAAGATCCTATAGCTGGTTCCCAACTGGCATCAGCGATGATGCCACTGGCATGTCCTTGACTTTACCCTGAAATGAAGGAACATGTTTTCATAAAAACATCCTCTTGAAGAAAATCCTAAAAAACTCTAAAGACTGCAACAGCAGCAAACCTCACCGTGAATGGGAATTCTGTGCAGTGTGCCATTCCCTCACCAGAGAGGTCTGTGTGATGTTGTATCATCCCAGGTTTCCATCATCAGGGATGTAATATTTTATAACTTATTATCACCTTTTATGGAATATTAATGTGTGGCTTTCTTGTTGGGATCCAAAAAGAACCAGCACCTCCTGGTGCAAAACAATAAATACAACTGTTAAGCCTATGCTAAAAATCAGTATAAAGCTCTCCTCTTCCTTTATTCTATATGCAGCACTGTTGTCCCTGCAGGGCCCAATCCCAGGATGCTACACTAGTAATGTCTTCCAACATGAGCTTTGCTACACCATTGCAAGATGATAACTTTAGTCATGACCTGATGCTGAAAAGACAAAATTTCTAGTGCTACATGACCTTGCTATGACAGTGAAGCTTAGAATTGCAGCCAATGGTATTATACAAGAACAGGTCCTAGTGTACATGCTTTAACAGCAACAAATTCCTCACAGCATCTTGCTATTTCTTTGTGTACATATCTTGTACCTTTTTGGATTCACACAAAACCACATACACCTACATGAGTAATAATTTAATGACTTGAATTCTCAGTTCTCTATTTTATTGACACTCAGGGCTTCTCTAGACGTGTGTTTAGTTTCCGACATTTCATGGATTTTTTCATTGCTAATGTGATGCCAGATATTTTTTGAAATAATTTCTGAATATCTAGTTAAATCGTTTTTAGCACACAGCAGCACTTCCAAAGAGAACAAACAAACAAACAAACACCCCCACATAATCTCAGTTTTTTTCCAGATTATTAGAGAGTAAATGGTTCAACGAATTTACAGATAGTTTAATCCTAAACATACCTATAATATTGTAAGAATAATACAGATTGAATGAGTTATACAAACAGGGAATTAAAGTATGGGAAACAATAAAAGGCTCAAGAGAAACACGCCCCTTCCCCCACCCCCCAACAGTTATCCATTTGTTTTTGAAAGGGAAAACTTCAAGCATGGAGCATTGCTTATAGATAAATAGCTTCCAGACAGACAATGAAAATTCCACTAGAAAGCATTGTTAGTTTTTTTTTTTGGTTTTTTTTTTTTTTTAATGGTCTAGAAAGATCCCCTTTGCCTGTTCCTAGTGGTTCAAAGATTGTGGCAGGAGAGAGCTAGAAACACGTGAGCAGTAGGATGGATCACAAGGACAGAATTCCAGCTCTGATTATGCTATTTTATTTTCACAGATATTGTGAGACCCCTGTAGGTCATATTTAATGCTTATTACCCTGTTCCTTGCCTTCATATACTTTTAATCTAGAGGTCTTTATCTGATTTTTGGACTGTGCAGTTTTATTTCACTACACAATCCTAATTTTGAGTTGGCACTGAAAAGATTACATAGAATGAGAGAATTTCTCTACCTTCCTGTTCATTTTTTCTTTATTAGCTCCTGTTTCATATAGATTAAATACACTGCCACTGTCAATTTCTTTTGGCTTAATAGTTAGGCTATGCTATTATTAAGAGAATCAACAGTAATTATGGAACATTTTAGCAAATGGAAAGCAGGATAAGAAGGTCTAGATTCATAATGTTATTACTGGCACTGATAGTAGAAGTAATGAATGGTTTATGGATTCAGACAATCCAACAAAACTCATGAGACTAACACTTAATTACAACATTGTAAAGCAAATATTTTCTCTTCTTTCAATGTCTGCCTTGAAAATGTTTTAAATTAACAGATACAATACTGGTATGGAACCTATCAGATAGCTGTAGAGAAAACAGATTGATCATAACATATGGGGCTTCAGAACACACCAGCAAAATCCATTTTGTAATTTTTTTCTCAATCAAAGTTTTCAAGTATCAACTGCAAAAAAAAAAAAAAAAAAAAGAGGTTTGTTAAACATGTAAGTACATAAAAAAAGACCCTGAGCGTTAAGGACTAAAAACTCTTGAGGAACCTTGAAAAAACCCCAACCTTCCCTCATGGATTTCTGCCACAATTGTATGCAATCAGATATAAAATTCTTCTGTTTCTTTTACTTGGCTATGGTGAAATTCAAATCCTATTCTAAGGGAGCACAGCATACACCCATGATTCTCTGATGTACTGTGGCTTTACTACGTACTTGGATAACTTGACATCATGGTGGAATTTCGGGTGAGGTAGCCACAAAAACAGATCCACACCAAGCCTTATTTACTCAGCGGGACAGGTATAGTGGGTGGATAGCAATTTAACACATACACACACATGCTCACACACACACACACTGTACAAAGCACGTGCACACCGTTTAAGATCTCCAGTCCAGCTGTGACTAGCACCATGGATGTGGTGGAGGAGGACTCTCCCTGAAGCTGGTTGAGGTGCTTGAGTCCTAGCAGGTGGCCTGGCCTCTATGTGTGGCAGTTCCACCCTGGGCTCAGCCTTCTGCATGGCTTCAAATGCTTGTGGACATATCCTCTCCTCAGAGGCTATTTTCTTCACTATTTGTTGCTTTCTGACTTAAATGGTCTCACAAACTACCAGTGGCCTTGCTGGTCAAATCACCCCAGGCTAATCTCTTTGAATTTCACTATATCTAGAGCCAGTTAGCACAGTTTCCTGGGTCACTTGTATTTTAGATATGTAAAACTGTGGTGCTTTGTTTCTTTCTCACTCATATCTAAAACATTAGAGCAGGGCAGATGTAATCCAGAGGTATGTGGGACATCTCCTCTTAACAATTATTGGTGTTTTCCTTGTTTTCCCAGCACATATGAACATCACCTAATAACACAGAACTGAGTAGCGTAGTCAAGGTCTCATTTTAGCTAAGATATACTTTTGGGAAGGCTTCACTCTGTGACGTTTAAAATACTAGGTCAGTCTCTCACATTCATACACACACAATTTTTTTAATGATTGAAGAGAATATATATATTTTTGCAATAGCTTCATCTGTTTTCAAATAAATTTTTGTGACTTAATTTATGAAATTTTAAGGTCTATATACCATGTGTACGATGTGTAATTGCTTAGATGATTAAATACTTAACTATCCTGCATGATACCAAGAGCTGCAACAGTTTAATGGAACATCAAAATATATGTACAGTCACAGTTTGAACAATTATATTTTGAGATAATTACTTTTTTTAAATAGTAGTTTATCTTTCTTCTGAATTAGACCAATATATTATTTATTTTACCTAGCCTGGTGTTAAAATTTATTCAGGTATCCAGCTGGTATCATCTCAGTTTTGCTTTGAGGTTTGTTGGGGGTTTTTTTCCCTTCCTTTTTTTCCTTCCAGTAAATCAGTCTTATTCAGAGCCCACAATGTCCCCACTCATAAAGAGGACTGCTAAGATCTGCCACTTGAATCACATATGATTTATTATATCATGTGATATTCCTGTGATGGAAACAAATTTACATTATTGTCCCCTGCTTTATATTTAAACAACAGAAAGTTTTTAAACTGCTCCTGCATGCTTTTATCAGTACGAGTTACAGAATACAGAGGTTCCCTGAAGTTTGTTTTATCAGGCTGTGGATATTTCCTCTAATTTTTTTCTGTTGTTCTGCAGTTATCACAAACCCCAAAGACTTCCAGTTCTTTTTTTTTTCTCTCCTTCTGTTTTCAGATTCTTAATGTAAAAAGCCAAGCCTCTGTGAAGTATTGATATTACTAGAAGAGATATTTTTCGGGCCTGCAATATCTTATTAGAAAACAAATGTTGGAACAATTTTATGCAACCAAAAAAGGGAAGAGTCAGCAACTGGGTCCTGATAGCTGTAGCATGGTAAACTAAACACTTGAGTACTTAAATAGTTATGTCAGATGTACTACATCTCATTGCTTTAATTTGGGGAGCTCAGATTTCACCAGGGAAAGAAAAATTCTCTTATATTTAATAGTATGGATTAGTAAAGAGTAATCACTTCCAAAAGAATTTGATTGGAAATTCCCAAGATTACTAGTTAGGAACCAAGAAGAATTAATCTCTTAGACATTCTTTCCTTTAATTGAAAATTTCTACTTCCTGAAAATTACACTAAGCTGTAATTCCATGATTGTTTGCAGTTAAGACATTCATTCTGATTGAGTGAACTTTGTTTACACATCTACCATGTCAATGAATATCAACTTCAAATATTAAACCATGGACAAATCATCTGCTTTTCAATATTGCTGCAATATTTCAGAGGAAAATTGTGGACCAGTTAAAAACTGCTAATCTGTTTCCATTACATGCCATCATAACATGGAATTGTTTCATTTTCAGTGGTATCAAAAGCTGTTCCAGTTCAGGTATGTTTTATAAAATGGTATTTCAGACTTGCGTAAATCCTGCATGGTATCAAATTTAATAGATTTAATGAAGTACTTTTCCTTTTTCTTACTGAGAATTCTATTAATTCCTTTTTAATTGTGAAATGTATTATCTTTGCACATTCTGCAGTTGCATTTTTGTTTTAAATACTGTGTTGTTGCCATGACAACCACAATATTAACGTCCAGCCTGTGCATAAAGATGGCTGACTAACTTTCGCTTTGTAAGACACTGTCTCTGGGAGGTTGTAGAAGGCTAACCTAGCCTGGTAAAACATAAAAAACACAGAGGTCTTACCACTGTACACCCTACACCACATTGCACTGGGGCACAGTGCTCAGGTGCTGTGTCCATCCTTGCCATTAAAAGAATAGGGGGTGAAAATACTGAGAACCAGCCACCGCAAGCTAGCACCCTTTGGAGGGAAAGGCAAGGTGCCTGTGTGTAAAACACCTGTGTGGCAACCAAAGAGAAGGACTGGTCAGAATTTCAGGGGGTTGCTGCACCTCCCGACACAGCCCCAGACTGTCTTAACGCTTTTTGTTTTGCAGGAGCTGATCCTGCTTCTTCAGCCTTCGCTTGCGTTGTAATCCAAGATTGAGGCTGTGCATTGTTTCCTGTGTAAATTTACTCGCATTACAATATACTGACAGGTGTGATCGCTCCCACACCCTCTAGAAAGAGAACCTGTAGACACGGTTTGTTGCTTGACGGACCCTGTCTATACTTGCAGGATTTCCTGTGTCTGCGCAGTGTCACCTACAGGTTGTGTCGAGCAGCCACACTGGCAAGAGGACAGATGGAAGATACTGTACATCACTAAGACCTATTACTTTATACTTTTCAAAGAAAATGAACCAAAGTGGTTTTTTTCTGCAGGAGTCTCAAACAGAAATTTGCTCCGCTATACATGTCTATTAGCCTACTTTCTCCATACACTGAAAAATAATGCTCCATTAAAAAAAAAAAAAAAAAAAAGACTGTGTCTGGAGCTTCTACTTCATCCCAGGACAGAGAAAGAATATATTCTCTTTCTCCCAGTTCCTCTGATTATGCACCTCTATGTCACATGAGTAGTCAACACTATTGTTAGCGGATTCAATTAAACAGCCTTTATTGTACTTCCTCACTGCCTTAGGCAGTAGTTCCCCAATATTTCTCAATTCTGAATAACATCATTTCAACGATGACATCTCAAAACAGAGGGAGCTACAAGGCAACAACCAAAGTTAGTTTCTTTTTCAGTAGCAACCGCCAACCATACTTTTTTTCTTTTTTTTAAAAAAGAGCGGGTCACATTAACAAAGTGCTCATATATTTGATATCTATAATTGATTTCCAGGAATAAACTGCATTAGAAATAATATTTTTTAAGCCTTCACAAGACCTGATATTAAAATACATTTATTTTTTTTAATAAAAACTAATACTTTCTAGTTTTTAGTTCCAGGGTTTTCCTCATAATCTCCTTTAACTGCTTAAATTGTCACCTGACATATGCTGCATGTAGAGATAGAACATAAAACATCTGTTCAAAGTAGGGCAGAATAGCATTTTGATTAGAAATTCTAATCAAAAGCTACAGAGTTATTGCTGAGGGGGAAAGGCCCACACCTCATTTCTAACATCAGGCTGCACTTTGATAAAAATAAATGAAGTGCTCACACAGAAGATGTCCAGACACACTGTCTGTAAAGGGATATCTGCAGACTTTCAGCTTCTATCAGTTGCAAAGCAGGTACTTCTGAGGTCTGCCTGCAAAACAGACCACAATGGGAATGGACCCATGCACAACTGTTTCTTCCTCATGCTGACCTTGTGTAAGGAATGCTTCCTCAGCATTTGGACTGCCCTTAAACTTTGAGGGCAATATTCCTACAGTGTATGAATTTGTTAATTACCTAATACTTTAAACTGACTGTTCTTACTCTAGTACCATCTCAAAAGTTGTCCCCTTTCTTCTCTTCCTCTACATCTTGTCATTTGTAACCTTTAGACAATTAGGATTTTCCCTTGTGCAGGCAAAAGCTATGGTTAAATGGGAAAGGACTACTGTGGAAACCATGCTTTGCTAGTACGTGTGAACTTGTCTTTTCAGGTATCCTGCATCTCTATCATAAAAATGAAGGGAACATTCCTGTGAATTTTCCCAGTGAACATGCGAGCAGTGTGGGGTCAGAAAGTCCACAGCAGGCAGGAGTATGACAAATGGTACAAAGACCATCATACAGATCATCTACCCATGAGTGGTGCATGTCCACAATGTCAGCAAGGCCAAGCAAACCTAGTGTGAAGGCATTGCACAACCCCAGCCGGACAAGGATTTTTAAATGGACACACCGGTAAACCCACTGAAAATACATACTCCTTCCCTCCCTCTCTGCAGTCACAGGCCTGTGCAGAATTCCTACAGCAATGGAAGACTCTTCCAGTTCTGCATCCTGAAGGCTGCTGTTTGACTACCAGGGAAGAATCACACATACCGTGGTTGGTTCTGCCTGAAACTTGAAGCCATTCAAACAACAAGACCTGTGTTTGGGTCAGGATCTTGTGGTCCTGCAGCATCTCATTGCAGTGTTTGGCCTGCTGATTTTGAAATAGAAAACTCCAAGGGACAGGCTGGACATCAGCATGCTTAGTGATGTGCAAAACATCTTTTACCTAGAGCACCTTATACATCTGCATGAGAATGCAGGCAAACTATTTCAAAAGGAGGATTCACAGCAGGATTGGGTCCTTTAGCTCACATACATCTTGCCTGACCTCACTGCCCCCATCTAGTTCAGGGCTTTTCCATCAAAATATTCATGAGCATTGCAGCAGCATTCCATCAGCCATACCCCAAGGCAGGTTTTAAAAATAGATCTGGCTTCTCTCCTACGCTCTACATGGCACCAACACATTCTCTTGCTGTACCTTGGTTCCTTTGACTTAAAAAAAAAAAATCCACCAGAAGAAACAGACTAACTAACCAGCACAAAAATCTATAATGGGCGCTCCCTCTATCCCCTGTCATATAGTATGGACCATTTGCTTCTAACCACCCCTCTCTATTGCCACACCATCTGCTTGTAACACAGACCATCTGATAGGCAGTGATGAGGTGCAACATTCATTCGGTTAAATCAGATTCACCTCCCAGCTGTTCTAGCCCTTTCCCACGGCTGGGCTCCACCTGCCTCCACAGACTTCTCACACACAGACTTTCTGGATGAGCCCTGGGCACCCACCACCCACACTCAGCTGAATAGTTTCTAGATCCCACAGTTTCAAGCTGTCTGTACTGTCTACTTGGAGCTTGTAGATGCTGAGTCAGACTTTGCTTGTGCCTCTATCTTAAGTGTCTTAAGTGCTGTTTCTCATCTATCCATATGACACAGACAGGCATTCTTATAAAATGTTTGCTTTCCTGTCATGGTGTTACAGGGGTTTTAGGAAACTTTCTCCTCCCCTCAGTTTATCACATTGACCTCTACTGCATGCTACTGCTATCCAACATACCCAATCACAACATACCTAATCACAACACCCAAATCTCCTCCTCCATTTAAATGAATGCAACTATATACCCCACTTTATTTTCCAGGCAAAAGAAACCATAACAACAATGGGAATTTTCCATGCATACACTTCAAGGGGTGTCGTTGACTTTGGGAAGAGACAGGAGGGAAGCACAAAGCTGGAAGAGACTAGAGTATGAACTGCCTATCCCTTTCTCTTACCACTCATCTTCTCAGCAGTGTGGCTGTTCTCCTCCAGGTGAAGGGGTAGGGCATCCCACCTCCATGTACAGAGTAATCTCAGTACAGGTAAGGAGAGAGATCCATGCAGAGCTGCATCCAGTCTGCTCATGGCCAATCTCCTCATAGACTACAACTTCAGTGTGCTTTCCTTGAACCTCAGGTTGCTTTCCCCTGCAACTCTACCCTGCTGTGAGAAGGAGAAGTTGCTCTGCACCCCTAGGGGTGGACATAGATAGTATAATCCCTTAAATGCCTATCCAGTGCAACTGCACAGCAGCACAACAGCATGAAGGAGTGCATGAAGTTACAGTACATGGAGTTACAAGGCCCGCTTGGATATTGTTGGAGGGCAGAAACAGGTCCCAGAGACATTTTAACCGCTGAACTGCGGATGGGGATTGTTTGGGAAGATTGGTGGTTAGCATGGGCCAAGCTGATGCAAGTAGGATTTCTAACAACCTACTTGCATAGATAAACTTGCTCTACATATGGGAAATGGTCTCAGGCAATTTAATTTACTAATATAACTGTAGCCCTTGAGTACACGCAGAGACAGTGGTAATTAAACTAGGAGTTTGGTTTTTTTCCCAGCTGTGCTAGTTTTATACTGGTCAATCACAACCTCCGTGTCTTTGTGAAATAGGTATAGAAATTACGTGCTGCATCAAAGATTTACCCAGAAAGAAGATCTATGGGAAAAAAAATACTAATGTAACCATACCACTCTATTTATAGCTCCCTCTCATGGTACCTATTCTAAAATAAGCATCTACAGGGAGAATTAGAGCAATGTAACTATAGCAGTAAAAACTATGCCAGTAAATTTTTCATGTAGCAAACCGTAAAAGATATTCATATTCCAACAGAAATGTGTAAAGGCTGCAATATTCTCATGACCTAGGATTCTTGAGAAATTGCATCTGTGATCATGAGTGTAACAACATTTTAGTTGATTTTTAGTTTGGTTGTACTGTTCAGTTTGTTAATTCATAACACGATTTTCTCAAAAACATTTTTATGCAGCACGACCCTTACTTTTTAGATAGTGGATTAAAAAACAGAAAAAGTAAACACACGTTTTGTTTGAATTAGATCTTTGGTTTTTGTTATCTGAGAGGCTCAAAATAAAATTTCTTAAGGTTGTTTGGAATGGGTAAGGGAGATAGGGGAAGAAGAATTAGAATAGGAGGGAAAAAAGAGGTGACAGTTTTATAGATACATTTGTTTTATAGATACATTTCCTATATATTTTGTACAAGTTGAAAGATGTGTGCATAATGATATTTAAGTTACTTCAGTACCAGTATTTTACAGCATAAAAAGAAACAGAAATTGGTTGAGGAGAAAGAGATGAACCTTAAGTGGTCATAAAAGCTCTTTTCTGAAGTCTCATATCTTGCCAATATTTATTTGGGTTCCCATATGCAGCATTTATACTTATCACAAACATGCTTGCAAATAAATTTAATTCAACCAAATGTTCATCTATAAGCAAACAAAAGAGGTCATGAATACGAAAGAAATGATATGGTAGAATCTATTTATAACTATAGTTACCAGACAGCTTTAGCTGCAATATACTTAGTAATTAAGTGGATGTTTACTCCTATTATCTGTAATCAGACAGCAGGCTATGGAAAGAAATCTAGATAATGAAGGTCCTCATTCTGCCACCCCTACTGATACTGATTTCAAAGGGAAACAGTCAAAGAGAGCTCTAATACATAAGTAAGATTCCAAACCAAATAATTGTTCCAAATGGTATTTTGTGAAAGATTTATGTTATTCCACATTGGTTAATAGTAGAACAAAGAAAGAATTCCATATTTGCAGGTGAACATCATTTTACATGTCACTCAGGGGAAAAAAGAGGCCATTTAGGTACTAAACAGAACATACAAGTTTGAAGTGCCTACATTTGATCACAAGGAACTACAACTCAAAGCTGCAGCTGATGAAATACAAGGAAAAAGGCTTTCTTGCACTAAGATCAAGATGTTTAAGCACTGTACAAATATTTCACAGTAATAATCTTCACAGGAAATCACAACAGGAAAAGGACTGAAATTCTGTCAGATAAAAGAGAACTGTAAGGAATGTGTTCAGAGCAGCCCAGCTGCTGCCTTCTAGATTAGTCATCTAAACAACTCTCAATATGTTGTTTGTCAGATTGCCGAGTTACAACTGCAGTGAACTAAACTCTTTTCCTTTGCAGGAGAAGCACACAGTTGAAGATAAGAATAAAATCTGTGCACTATGCCATTTAAATTAAACCTTATGAACAAACAATTATTCTGTTGCCAAAGTATTGTCCACCATTTTGTACAATAAATCAAGACCCCAAAATACAATTCAAAGCACCTGTAGTCACACATGAGAATTTAGATCTAGAAGCTCTTGTGTGATTGCAGTTATCCCTTAATTTGGATACTTACACAAATTGAAACTGGAAAACAAAGAAAATACCTGTCTTTCAAAACAAAACCCCATATCAACCCCAAAACCACAACCAGACAATGTCCCCACCTCGCTCTTCCGTTTAGCCTTGTATACAGTGCAATAATTCAGACTATGCAGCAGACCTCAGAGAAGAAAGTATTGTTGAAATCAAAGCAATGAACAACTTTTTCCTTAGCAGTAGGAATCACTCTTTAGGTTATACATGCAAAACGAGTGAGGTTTCAAAATCCCTTTCAGCAGCATTTCCTGCTGACAGTCACAGGTGGGAGAAGAGGCTTCCACAAAGCACTGCAGCTGAGTCCCTGCAGGTAAAAACAGCAGCAGGCTAACAGAGCTGGTTGCCGAACCTGCTGGGTAAAGAGCATTTGAAATAGACCAGGAAATGCAGAGGACAAGGGAACCATGGGTAATGGAGATTTGAAAAAATTTGTTTAAGGTAAATTCTAAATACAGTTGGTATAAGTAGTGAAACTATATGTTTGGTATGAGAATTTACGAGAGCATTTTGTGCTGGAAGAGAAATTCAGGAGTTGAAAATAGAAATATTTTACCTCTATATTGGATAGTGAAAAAGATTTCAAAGTTTTCCACTTATGTTTTATTCACTATTGTGCAATTAACAATAAATTAACCTTTTTCTCCTGCTAAGGCAAGGCTTCCATATACCATCAGATTAATAAATAGGGATTTATTTCTGAGGACACCGTATTTGTAAAGTTCACGTATCAACTTTCTTATAGCTGAGTTTCACGGATCACAGATTGGACATAGTAATTTCCCATCCTGCAAGCCTTCATACCACTGAAACAATGGCCTTTCCTTTGTTAATGAGCCTTCAGATGAATCTCTAGATACTATTTTTGCCATAATGTCTATCATTTAAATATGCTGGTTTAATTTGTACTATTAATGGGAGATCAGTAAAATCACAAGGTAAAGCAATGCTCCAGATGTCTAGCATTCTGCAGACATTAACACCTGTATGCAATGGATAGCTACCTAGTATTGTATTAGCTTCAGCTTTTAGCTGCAAAATTATAATTACTTTGGTATGACATACCAGAATATGTCAGTAATAACATACTGTGAGAAGTGAAATTACGCAGATGGACACTAAGTGATATGTCCTAGGTAGATACCATTTGAAAGTCGCAACAGCTCCTTTCTCAGAAAGCAATATAACTCTTTTTCAAAACTTAGACAACTGAGTTTTGTTGTAGGACTAATGCACATAGTTACAATACAGCTCAAGGATAAAAAAAATTATGAGCTCAGCTGAAAGAGATCTTATTCACTACCTCGAAACAAATACCTCAATGCTTTGTTCCATCACTGTTAAATCTAGCTCCTATGCTTAATCATTATTAAGATGGGAAGGAAAAACCTTCCTATCAGAGTCTGCAATGTCCCAGATTTTATATCCAATCACTAATAAATCCTTCAAATTAAACCAGTATTATAGACTTCCCTTCTTTTCCACAATGTATAATTAAATATATATCTTTTTGAATGTGAATATATACATACATGTATAAACATACTTAAACAGTGACAGTCCTTCATGATTGTATTTCAGTATCATTTGTGCAAGATAAAAAAAGAAAAAAAGCCCACGTGGCCATAGAGAATCATAGAATCATAGAATCATTAAGGTTGGAAAAGACCTCTAAGATCATCAAGTCCAACCTTCAACTAACACCACCATGACTCCTAAACTAGGCCCTGGAGTGCCACGTCTACACCTTTTTTGAACGCCTCCAGGGTTGACGACTCCACCACCTCTCTGGGCAGCCTGTTCCAATGCCTAACCACTCTTTCGGTAAAGAAATTTTTCCTGATGTCCAATCTAAACCTCCCCTGATGCAACTTGAAGCCATTCCCTCTTGTCCTATCGCTAGTTTCTTGGGAGAAGAGTCCAATACCCGATTCACTACAACCTCCCTTCAGGTAGTTGCAGAGAGCGATAAGGTCTCCCCTCAGCCTCCTTTTCTCCGGGCTAAACAACCCCAGTTCTCTCAGCTGCTCCTCATAAGACTTGTGCTCTAGACCCTTCACCAGCTTTGTTGCCCTTCTCTGGACACTCTCCAGCACCTCAATGTCTTCTGGTAGTGAGGGGGCCCAAAACTGAGCACAGTATTTGAGGTGCGGCCTCACCAGTGCCGACTACAGGGGCACAATCACTTCCCTACTCCTGCTGGCCACGCTATTCCTAATACAAGCCAGGAAGAGAAGCTGCAAGAGGTAAGTTTATCCCCCAAAGTGAAGCCTGATTGAAAGGCAAATGATTCTGGTGTGTTTGTCCGCAATTTATTGCATTCAGGAAGTGGATAGACGCACATCTACACTGCACATAAATATAAAACTTGTGATGTTTTAGACAGCAGATGGACACATTAAGCAGACGGCATTATTTTTAAGAACAGATGATAGAAGAATTTTTACCTGATAAAACTGCTTCAAGAAAGTAAATATACACTTTATTTCAGACAGTTTTGAGGTAAAAACATAATTAAAATTTACAGCTTTTGATGCACAGTAGTCTCTTCTGTCTCTTTTAAAATAAAACTTGTTTTGGCACTTCTATAGATATACTTAATTGGTCACAAAAATACACAATTTACCTGCTTTTATCACGTAAGTAAACATAGCAGCTTGAAGTCTCTACTCAAATACAAGCTGAAATGTCTGAGTATTAAAAAAAACCAAGGGTGAAATAAGCATTAGAACAATCATAATTTCATACTTAAATAGGACTTGCAAAGGATATTGAGAAGTCCAGTTGAGTTACAGCAACAGCACAATACAATCCTATAGTACCTTTCACAGAGAATCCCCGGGTGCTCTTCAGCTTAGCACAATTCAAAACACCTTTAAGTAAAGTTTTTCTCAGCAGTTCTATTTTGAAATAGCTTTCTGAAAGATGGTAAGACAGAGCCTTTTGAATACAAAAATTGAATTCCTTCAGAACAGCAATATTCACTAAAAACTCTAATTCCAAGATGTCCATAGTAGACCCCAAGCAATGAAATAAATGTTTCCTTTAACAATGGTTAATTAATAAGCTGAAGATATAGTAAATTAAATACCTGTAAGAAAACAGCATCATTTCATGAAGAATCAATGAAAACTGGGAAAAAAATATTCTAAGAAACATAGAGCAAGAAGAAGTAAGTGCAGCACTGAGTGTCAGCCTTGATCCCCAAGAACGTTATGATGGCGGAAAAGATAACACTGAAATGCAGTAAGAAACACCTGGATTGATATAACTACTAAAGAACGCTCAGTTTTCTTGCTCTCCATTTATTTCCACAATCTGTCTGTATGTGATGCAGAATAGCAAATAAACCATTTTTATTTGAAAAGCCCCTACAGCTCAACCTGTGAGCAGTGGTCAGAATTATTGAGGAGATGTCACCGATCAGTTCCTTTCTTCATCCCATTAGTAGTGCTCGGCTTTTGTTGTTCTTAGGTCTTTGTACCTCCCAGCCACCTTCAGCACATTTCTACATTGGCATCAAGATGAAATATTACCCTGTTCTACTTCAGTTAGTACCATCACAGCACCACCTCTCTTGAGAGCGGTCTCATCCAGAGAAGGAAAAGGTAGAAAGACCAAGGTTCTCTCCACAATTTTGAGTTCATCTATTTCTACATACAATCTCTGCTCTAGTAGTGCCTTGATAACAGAGGATGGGAAGGTGAATAACATAATGCCTTTTTTCTTTTTAAAGATGACCAGAAGAAACCCAGTAAGTCATAGGCTGTTAATCCTGGTATTGGCACTTGATAGAAAACACACTGGAAAATAAAATTAGTGGCCACATAAAGATAACAGTGTGGGAAGGAGCTGACATAGTTTTTTGAGAGGAAAATACTGCCTCAGGTTCCACTGGAATTTTCTAACAAAATTAAGAATCCTGTAAGTAAAGGTGGTCAGGCTGACATTGCCTACCCAGATATAAAATGAAGTAAAGTAGTGTATCTGTCTTTTTATAAAAAAGTGAAATGCATCCAAAATCATGAATATCTAGAATAAGATAGTTTTTTATATTGAAAAATAAAAATTTTTCTGAGAACATAAGAAATGAAGATTTTTAAATTTTTCATGTCTCTCTTTTCCTGTTTTGTTTGTATTTGGATGCAAGTCAGAATTAAGTGTGGTGGATTGACCTTGGCTGGATGCCAGGTGCCACCAAGCTACTGTATCACTCCCCTCCTCAGCAGGATGGGGGGGGGAGGGGCGGAAATGAGATGGAAAAAAACCTCATGGGTCAAGATAAAGGCAGTTTAATAAAAGCAAAGGCCGTGCATGGAAGCAAAAAGAAAAGGAAGAATTTATTCTCTACTTCCCATCAGCAGGCGAAGCCCAGCCACTTCGTAGGAAGCAGGGCTTCAGCACGCGTAGCAGTTGCTCTGGAAGACAAACGTCGTAAATAACGAATGCCCCCCCTTCCTCCTCATTTCTCTTAGCTTTTATTGCTGAGCGGACATCATATGGTATGGAATATCCCTTTGGTCAGTTTGGGCCAGCTGCCCTGGCTATGTCCCCTCCCAAGATCTTGCCCACCCCTAGCCTACAGGTGAGGGGGGGAAATGTTGGAGAGACAGCCTTGATGCTGTGTGAGCACGGCTTTGCAGCAGCCAAAACACTGGTGTGTTACCAACACCTTTCTAGCTACCAATACAAAGCACAGAAATATGAGGGCTGCTATGGGGAAAATTAACTCCATCTCAGCCAGACCCAAGGAGAACAAAGATGTGAAGAATAACACACTTGCATTTCTCAACCTTTAAGTTCAATGCTAGAAAGAAACTGCTGAGATTTCATTATAATAAAAATTGATTCTAGTTTCTCAAAAGTGTAATTTTATGCATGGACCAGCGCATTACAATGTGACATTTCTAATGGGAAAAAAAAAGTGCAGAATATTTTGGAAAATTAAATGTTACATCTTTGAGGCCATCTCTGACAACATAAGGAAACAAAGGGCACTTCCCATTTTGCTTCCATTTCAAAGGTCAGAAAAGTAAGACATTTTTGGCTAAGTTGGAACCAAAAGTTCACAAGATGTGCATAACACCTTTGGAGACCTCTACAAACTGATGGCAAGCACTGCTATCCAACTCTACTTTCATAAAAGGATAAGTGGCATTGTTTTGCAATAGATATTAAATGCTGCAGAATTAAAAAGAGTAAAGGCATACCATGCCCTTGGAAAGTGCTCTAAAGCACATTCTAAAGAAAGACCTTTTTGTGAAATCAGCAATATGTTTAAAGAGAATCATTATCAGAAGAAACAGGGAAAATTTGCTTTATTTGAAAAAGCAGTGGAATTATCAGTAGCATTACAAACAGCAAAAAATCTAGAAAACTCAAAAATTCAGTTAAAAAAAATGTAGATGAAAACAGCTTAAGCTCTTGCAGAGCATTTTCTGACACAAAGGTTGAACTTACAATTTATTTGTAAATTTATGCTGGCAACATCCCAGTAAGTAAAAGCAGATAAGGAAACAAAGCTTTGAATAGGAGACTCCAGATGAGCCACTCAGAAATATTTGTCAAACACTGAAGCGAAAGAAGACCCTTTACCCTAATGGTGAAAGAACAGACAATAAACTAAGTCCAGCTTTTCACCTTGTATGGAGAACACAAAGTAACCAAATGCAGGGTTTGAAAAATAAGTGTCTCTCATATTTAGAACCTTTGTAGGAATACCAACATTGAAATTGTGGAATCAAGTCTGGAAGGCAAAATTTCTAGGGACAAAATATCTATCAAGGACTTTATTGGGTTGTTTAAAGGAAAGTTTTAAAAGAAATTTACAGTCATTACCAGGAGAGGTACCTACAGACGCCCATATCAAAACAGTCTTTCTCAATTGCAATTTTTTCACCACTCGGAAAAAGATGAATAGTCATTTATAATACAATGATCCAATGATCACTGCTGAATGTCACTACTTATTTAATCAAAAAGGGAAAGATTTGTTGTTTGCAAGACACTTTTCAGTCTTGGCCTCATAGGACATCTGTGTTTCAACCAGTGGAAAATAAAAGGTGTGGCTGTCTTCATAAAAGTTGCAGTGCTAGGCAGTCTGGTTTAAAACAGGTACAATTTGAAAAGGATTGCTTGTTCGTTTTCAGAGAAAACCAGATAAACACTTTTAGTCAGAGTAGTTTTGAAGAGATCAACATAATCATCAACATTTCTGGAGTGGTGTACAAGATATTTCCTAAAGAATTAAGTACAGCCGAAAAGCTATCTAACCAGGGTGCCAGAGTAATTGCTACTAGTCATATCACTTTTCATTAATTACCAGTATTATAGATGTTATAATATACAGCCATAGGAAAAAAAATCTGAACTCTGAAGAGCTTACAGCCTTGAAGGAAGCCACCCTGCTGCAAACAAGTAATAAATGAATATAAAAATAGATATTAAGATACTATATATATATATTTAGGATAGAAGGCCCTCATGTTCTTAGTGGTTTTTTCTATTTGCTATATCTCTATCCTGAGGCTTCCAAAATATAGCATACACATACTCTGAAAGATAGATTCTTTCTTCAACAATTTAACAATCAAAACGTATTTTCTGTAGTTCCTCAGCATCCTTCAGCATGAGGCTAAATATGACAGACTATTTTGTATGGGACTAAACAATATGGATGCTAGCCTGATTTTCATTTCATGTGACAAAATTGACAGCATGCTGTAGAAATAAGATGATGCACAAGTATCAACACACATAGAAATTCAGTAGCTAGGAGATACAAAGCATGCCACATCAGCAAGTTTCTGCTGAGATATGAGAGCATCTTTTTCTGTCCACTTCCCATTTGCTCACTGCCTTCTACTTACGAGTCAGTTAAAACTTACCATGAAAAAGAAAAAAAAAAAAAAAAGACGAATTACTTTGAGAGAGTTCAATTTTATCCAAGCTTATTCTTGTTAAACTTGAGCACAGTCACACTCAGCTTTGCTGACTTAAGGAAAATAGGAAAAAGATTCTTTCCCCTAATACCACAGCTAAATCCCATTCTATCTGTCTCACTCTATTCCCAAACACACTAAGAAACAAAAACTAAACATGAAAATGGACAATTAAGAAGAAAGGTAAATGTAATTCTAGAGAATCCACAAGAAAAGACACTTCTACTTTTGTTGTGGTGTAAGAGTTTCAAATTTCATTATTTACTCAATGATTTTAGAGGCAGTAAGAACCATAGACATCACATCTTCATAAAAAATCATTAACTGCCAGTCAATAACCATGTTCTGTTGTCTTGAAAGTAGACAAACTGTAGAAAAAAACCCAACAGACTGTCTGATATTGGATGCGTGATGTAGAATCATAGAATGGTTTGGGTTGGAAGGGACCTTAAACACCATCTAGTTCCAGCCCCCCTGCCATGGGCAGGGACACCTTCCACTAGACCAGGTTGTTCAAGGCCCCATCCAACCTGGCCTTGAACACTTCCAGGGATGCGGCATCCACAACTTCTCTGGGCAACCTGTTCCAGTGACTCACCAATCTCATAGCGAAGAATTTCTTCCTTGTAGCTAATCTAAATCTACACTCTTTCAGTTTAAAGCCATTACCCCTTATCCTATCACTACATGCCCTTGTAAAATGTCCCTCTCCAGCTTTCTTGTAAGCCCCCTTCAGGTACTTGCAGGCTGCTGTAATGTCTCCCCAGAGCCTTCTCTTATTCAGGCTGAACAATCCCAACTCTCTCAGCCTTTCTTCATAGGAGAGGTGCTCCAGCCCTCTGATCATCTTCGTCACCCTCCTCTGGACTTAGTCCAACAGGTCCATGTCCTTCTTACATTGGGTGCCCCAGAGCTGAATGCAGTACTCCAGGTGGGGTCTCACGAGAGCAGAGTGGAGGGGGAGAATCACCTCCCTCAACCTGCTGGTCATGCTTCTTTTGATGCAGCCCAGGGTATGGTTGGCTTTCTGGGCTGCAAGTGCACATTGCCAGGTCATGTACTGCAAAGTTACTTACTGGAAAGTTACGACTACACAAGCTAATTTTGGTCTTCATATACTATATGAAATATGTACTATATAAAAAAATGTATTAGTGTGATCAATCTGCAGCCTCGTGCTGTTGGAAGGAACAGGTGGAAAACTGGAGAGCAGGGATGAACCATCATTATCCTTAAATTATATTTCTAGCCAACAATATGGTACCAGTTCTACTTGCTAACAGAGAGTAGAGAGCTGAATAGAGGGTAGGAGGACAATCTTTGTCACAGTTCCTATGATCTTAAATATGAGAAAATGTGTAGACAAAGAAAGTTTGTCTCAGCAGTTACCACTAATAGTCAAAAGAACTCTTCATTTTCATGACTTTCTTTAACATTAGGCTATTTTACATGGACCATGCAAAGTGGGAAAGAACTGGAAGAGAATGGAGGAAGGAAGGAATAGTTGGGTTTTGGTAAAATTCAATAAGAAAAAATCTGATAGTAAAGACTGGTACCAGTACGAGATTTTGAGATCATAGGTCAATGTTAGTTACACTGAAAAAATTAAAAGGAAGAAATGTGAAAGAAAGAAAAAAAGAGAAAAGAATTTTCCACTTAAACTCCTTAAAGATGAAATGCTTTGAAAATTCAGGCATTGCTTTTTCTTTTTTTTTTTCCCCCCCCGTTAGACTTGTGAGTATATATTGCTGTCTCAAAATTATCTTGTTGATCAAAATCAAAATGCTAAGTTGAAAGATGCCTGAGGAACTCTGCTAACATGTCTGATGGGTTTCCACTTATTAAATTGGACCATGGATCCCAGTGCATTGAGATCTAGTTTTGCATCACATTTTTTACGGGTTGACTGTACTTCACAGGTCTTATTTAACTTCCTTCTTTGGCATTATTTGGCATTATTTGCATAGAAACCATCTATGCTTATGTCCAAGGTAGAACCTTAACAAGAGTGAACAGGATAGAATTTTTAGTAGTCTGAAAAACTTTACAATACAATGATGTATTTGCTATGAAATCATTGATATAATAAAAATAAAAGTTTTATTTGTTCATCACTTATCTGAAAATATATGTGACTAACACTTTTGATATCCAAAAGAAATATTAAACCATAAGATGAATTTGCTAAACACTCATATTCAAGAAAATACAAACAAAAAATCTGCTATGAGGAATGTCCTCATAGTAAAATTGTCAGAAAACATTGAAACAATGTTCAAAAATCTCTTGAATCTACATGAAGTCTAAGAATTAATTAGAAGAGGGAAGGACATTTATTTGTTGGGAAGTACAGATACACATTTCCTTTTATCCACATGAAAATATTTACATTATTTTACTAAGAACAGTATCTTCTCTTAATTACCAAAGTGAAAAAATATGAAAGGGCATTTCTCACATCAGTATTTATGGTCAGCTTTCTCCATTAATAACATCACAGGGCAAGCTACAAAATTTTCTTGTAAAGAATAGGTATATTTTTTCTTTGCTGTTAGCTGTTCAGATAATTATGTGCATATAATTGTCAATAACAAATATATCCCTGAGATCAAGTACTTTGAACACTCTCTTACCAAACTGATTTAAAATTGAAGTATATCCTTTATGATGTCATTAAGGTCAAATTTATATTACAATTTCTTTGGATTAAAACTAAGCTTGTAGAATGAATGCTTGGAAACTGAACAGTTACAAATAAAAATGCACAACTTCAGGATGTAGTTTATAGAAGATGATGTTAGACTGAACTGAAAGCAACTTAATCTTAAATTCATTTTCAAATAGATTAAAGCACATGGTTTATAACAGAATTTAAATGTTAAAACAAACAAATTTTAACATGTATAGGCACTAGAGCTTGAATTTAATTTCAAAATAGAGTTTTTCACAATTCACATTTCATGTCATGGACTTTTCATAACCAATAAAAAACATCTTTATTTATGTCAGTCAGCATAAGCTTCAGTATATGAATAGCCTCAGAAAAAGACCACAGCAGCTGAGCAAGAACTGATTGTGGATCTCATGCCCTTCAGCATAGCGTGTCACAATTTCTAAAAGTGGCTTCTACTCGTGTGACCTCAATTACAAAGAATAAAAATCTTACTATTATGAATTAAACTAACTTCATTGTCTAAATTTGTAACTTCAGTTTGTTGTCCTGGTAACTACAAAACCAGCCTTGTCATTTAAGTGCTCTATTTTAAGTGGCTATTGTTTATGCCAGTGTATGGAAAATGGCTCATTTCCTACTGTGAGTCCTTCTTACAAGTGATTGGAGTTACCTGTATTTTAATGTTAATCCCAAACTTCGATTTCCATTAATATTTTGCACACACTTAAATGATTTTACCAGAAAAGCTTCATGAATTTACTTAGCACAACTTAAGGCATTCAAAACAGATGGTATTCAACTGAATGTGTATTTCAAAGCTGTCACTACATGACTGATCCTATAGCCTCCATATTTCAATAGAGACATCATTTATGTAATTTTCTTTTTATTTCTGAACTGTGATAGCTCTGTTAGAGATGAATGAAGTTGATCCAAGATGAACCCAGAGATGAGCTGGCAGGAAATAAATTTGTGTCGTCAGGAATTAGCTGTTTTTTGTTATGTATTTGACTTGTCATTGATTACTAACTTTCCCCTATTAAGTCCCATCTTCACCTTTCACATACAGTATGGATTGACATGACAGCTTCTTGCCAGGATATTACTTGAAGTCTAATGCTAGCTTGCTGTTAAGAAGAAGAATGTCAACTTTTCCAACATTCTTCAGTGAAGAAACTTACAATTTCTTTGCAAAACTGTGAATTCAAAGGAGATAAAGTAAATGAGAGATTTCTGATGTTCATGTTGTGCCATGCATTTGTAAGTGTCTAAATGTTGATCTTAAGCTAGATATCCCTTTAAAAACATCCTTACTTAGTCAGTATTGGAGAAGTATATTTTTAATCTTACTTGTTTTGTTTCTTGAGGTGGACCTTTCATGTGACACCACAATGGTACTCTGCATTGTTGCTGGTCAAAAACAATTCTTCCATCAGAAAAAGAAAACAGAAAGTAGGGGGAATACCTGCAGTTAGTGTCTTATTTGTAAAATTAGATTAAACTTCTTTCTTGTCCCAAATGCCACCCCTTTCAAAACAAACATGCACCTTTGCCTTGCTGTAAGGTCTATTATACATGTATCTTACAACACTTCATAGTTATTCCATCATAAAGGATTTTCTTTATTCCTTTGATAGAGGCACAGGGGGAAAAAAAGAAAAAAAAAATGCTACAGCCTGATACTGAATGATAGTTGGAACAGCACCTAAGTTTCTGTTCCACTGCTGTAGAGCTCTGATCAAAGATAACTACTAGAAAGAGAAAGAAGTTAAATTTCATATATAGTTTTTGGAATCAGGCCCTTACCATGTCCACATCTCTTCTCCATATCAAATGTCAGAATGCTAAGGCTGAAGATCGAACACTGAGAATCAAAAATTGGCTGCTGTCAGAGACCCTATCTACAGTATGATGTTGGACATTTATAAAAATTGAGACACTTAAGATACAGAAAAGAAATATCTTTAAACAAATACATGAAAGTTGCAAAACTCTTTACATCAAACTGCTAATTAATTCATGACCACTCTGGTTAAACTGTGTTCTCTTGTGTGTCTACAGTGGGTTACATCAGCAGGACTCAGAAAAACAAACAGAAAGGCCTGTGATGAGCTACACAGTAACAAGTACTTAAGGAAATGGCACTGGCAGTGACTCCATAATGTCTGTTTTGGCATCCTTCGGAGCTCAGAGAAGTGATTTTGACAGTGCCATATGCTTAGGAATGAAGGAACTCTCAGGGGATAACAGGTGACACTTTCTCTGGAGAAGTTCATTCTTGAGAACTATTCAGTAAGACAGTTGCCAAAAGGCTTTTCTGGAGTATCTGAAAAAGTAAGGTTTGTGCAGGCAAACAGTACAGAGTGGGGAGCTTTAGGTAAGCTAGTTTTGAGATTTTAGAATTCTCTTTGGTCTTTTAATTTGCTATACTTGTGTTTCAGAAATACTGTGAGGTTGCTACAGAATATTTGGTCAGAGTTCCTAAAAAAAGGGACTTTGACTTGCTAAATCTAAGTATAGTAAATATCCTGGGGCCCAGTCTAAGGAATTAATAACGTTGAATCTAATGCCTTAATTATTAAGAGAAAGGGATGATTTAGCAGTTATCCAGATGAACAACTGCACCAGGAATTATTTTAAATGATGCTAATATATTAGTGTCCTGTAAAAATCAGTCATAATAACATCCAAAAAATACTTTAGAATCATTTTCACCAGTCTTTGATCAACATTTGAGTAACATCAGTCAGAGCTGTAAATGAAACACATTTCAGTCTGTATGGGAAAACTTGAATCAGTGAATCAGTATTCCCATTTTATTTCCACTTATAAGAGAAACAGACAAATCTTTCCTGAAAAAGTTAGCAACCCTTTCATATTTCTAAATGTAAAACACTAAGAGTACAATGCATAAGCAATTTTATTTGTATTATCACATTACTTGGTTTACAGTAGGTTCTATAAAATACAGTTAAGTTTCAGCAAAAAAATAACTTCTGACTTTATGGGGCAAAGAATCTAGTTCCAACTCAGACTTTACCAAAGATCAAGCCACTTGAAGTTGAACATTTCAAGTCTCAATAGAAATTGTATCTTTGAACAGGACCAAAACTGTGAATTTCTATTTTTTTGAATTTAGACACTGTAAACTTCTCAAATGAAAAAAAAAAAAATTACCTTAAGTTAAGTTTTGTTGGATTTTTTTTTTTTTTTAGTTTTAGGGTAGGTTCNTTTTTTTTTTCTTTAAGTTGTAGGGTAGGTTCTATCATTATAGCTACTAGAAAATGGTAACCCGTATTTATAAGAAATATAACACGGATGCATGAAAAGTACTTTCCACTTCATATAAAAAAAAAAAGAGAACGATTTTTATTAGGTAAATACCAGTGAGAAAACTAGTATACCAGGAACGTGAGAAAATACTTGGGCATAAACTGAGAAAGTATAAGAGAACACTGAAGGAGCAGTAGAAAGATAATGTTGCTCTCATCAAGATTAGGCAATACTTCAGTGAACAAAGCTCCTCACCTGAAATAAGAAGTTTTCTAGTTCAGATTCCCACACTTTTTTGTCTAAGATAAAGATTTCAGCCTCTGCTACATACACACCCAAATACTGTTCTAAGAGTTTCTACCAAAAGTTGACTTAGGATCTAGGAATTTGATTTTCATCAGAATTAATGTCTTTCTCCAAAAAGTTTCAGGTAATCTTGTCCGACCTATGTTCAAAGAACATCCTAACCAGCTCTTGCTGAAATTGCTGAGTTACCTCAAAAATAACTGACTTTCACAGTGACGATTTATGTCAGCAGAGTGGTTGAATTAAAAAATATGGAGAAATTCATTGAACACTAACAACTAATCAAAAATGATATAGTAGTAAATGGACAGTCAAAATATGGGCCCACCATGCAAAATCAACCCATGATCTCCATATGAATTCAAGTAAATTTCCTGTCAAATTCGTTGTTTAGATATACATGAATTCTTCCAGTAAAAAAACCCCAAACCTGCTCATTTTTGTGACATAAAGTAGGTTGTGAACAAATTAACAAGGTTTATGAACATGACACTTGATTTTTTTTATGTTATTTTACATTTTTTAAAAAATGCCTGTAGATAAACTGAAAAACCCCGTTACTGAAATGTTAAGGTTCGCTATCTTTCCACCTCAAAACGTTCTGAAAAAGTTGTTGCAATGCTACATTAGTAACTTTCATATCATTTCCATTTTCAGTCACTACATTATGTATTTCTGATCTTTGAGGTAATAGATTTATTTCTGTAATATGCTGCTGGGAAGTGTGATCAAAGTTTTCTTCTATTATCCTACTTATTTTCAATTCTGGGAAGCCATGGCTTCCTTTTACATAGTTACATATTGATTATGAGGGTGTGATTTTGCGACGTAAGCTCAGAACTGCAGATTTAATATTTGCTGTTTTGTTTCTACAAGCAGATTTAGAGCATGTTGATATGCATGCATGTAAGAACTTCCTTTTGTGTCACTCTATCTGCACATACAATTCAGAAACTGCTAGCTCAACTATATATCTTTTTTGGCAGCCCAGTCTATTGTAAATATATATACTGATATATTTATCTTTAAGGTCCTTTATACTAATATTTATTGAAAAGATCATACTCTCTCAGCCTATAATCATGAACAAATGCAAGAGTTTGACAGCACTTCTGAAAAATTCAAAGAAAGGGAAGATGCCATTCAAGTCCATGTGTTTGCACAACAGATAGCTTAAACTTGCTGAATCATTCTTTGGCACCATTACACAAAAAAGAACAATTTTCCTTCTTTCATGTTCAAATACATCTAGCTCTTTTGGGACTCAGTCATCAAGAACTGAACACATCACAGCTAAACAAGCTGCCTGTAGGGGTTTTTTGAAGGTTAATCATAATCTCCACACAGGGATGTTTATAATAATAAAATATGTACTGCATTAAAATCCAAGAAGCAGAAAAATAATGCAGTCTACAGAGTGAGAATAACACAATATTTAGAAAATATCACTCTATCTTATGTCTGCATATTTGGATGCCTGCTGCTTACTTAAATAATTTTAAGAGGAGATGCAGAATCACTTGCACTAAATCAATAAAGATTTTGGAGTATTTCACCTCCTCCTGTGCAAGATATTGGATAGTTAGGATACCAGACCGGTAGAACTGCACTCTTTATCAGTCAGACAGACCCAGTCCATTCCTAAGAGCCAGGCTCAGCAATGGCAGGACCGGCATCTTAGATGGAAGTAACATACATTGCTTACTCTTCTTGGGATCATACATTTTGACCCTGGTGCTTCTCTGTCAGATGTTTGCACACTGAAATGACATCTCAGTCCCTGCAAGGACTGACTGTGGGTAACAAAGGACTGAGATTTTACTTCATATGTTGTCAGTAAGCTGGACAAATTAGGTAAGCTTAGCACAGGATTAGAACAACATTCAAAAGCTCTTCAGCACATTAGTCATCTATCTATCTCAGATGTATCACAGCCTACAGTCTGGCCACTTGGTTCTAATTTTCTTCCTACCAAAAACTTTACTACTACTTCCTTGTTAGTTTCTGAATTTAAGATTTCAGAAGAAGGAAGTGCTGTTTCTTTAAAAGAGACATGAGAAATATGCAAGTCCATATGTTTGATGATGAAGTGGCAGACAGAAGTGGTACTTGAAACCCAGAATCAACAAAAAAAGACTACAAACTGTATGGAGTAAAAAAAAGAGAGAACAACAGGAATCTCATGCAGAGCTTCTGCCATTTGCTGTACGTAAGTTTGGAATATTACAGTCTCTCTGGGGAAAAAAAAAAAAAGTTCTGCCATAAGGCAGTTTGCTGCACAGTGGCATTGAAAAGGCCAAGATATCCAAACAGGAAGCATCATGAAGTTTACTGGCAATATCTCAATGAGAGCACACACCAGCAAAAACACTTGAGCAACAGCACTGGCAGCTGCCTGCTGTGAGAGAATTCTGCTAACAGAACAGTTGGCTTGGAAAGGGAGAAGGAGGAAAAATAACTTCAGGGACTGGAAGCCAACCATCTCTCTCTTTCTCAGAATCAATCTCACTGAGTCACAGTAAGTCAGCATACTGGGAGACACCACAGAAAATGAAATAACTTGAGCAGCAACAGCAAGACTTTGGAAATTGTTCTTCAATAGGCATGCTAAAAGAGCAACAAAGTATAGTGAAATATGGACAAATTTTCTCTCCTGGAACTGCAGCCCATATATGCCAAAGTCAAAAGAGTTGCCTATTTTCAAAGTTATTGAAGAACTTACCTCTAACCACTATGGTTTTATGGTTTCAACTGATATAGCTAACTATATATGTTTTCACTAGAAATTGTTAGATCCTTTCTTCATTATATATTCAAAGATAATTGAAGCAAATTAAGCTTAACCACCAGTAAATAACTAAAAGTAACAGTAAGTTATTAACCGAATCAAGTATCTGGGGGAGAGAGGAAGCTTACCTGTACTAGGACGTAGATGAGAAAGATGTTGGGGATCAGTATCCGAAACCAACTAATGAGTATTGTGTCTCATGTCAGCTGAATACCAGAAAATAGGTATGTATAGTTGTCCTATTTAGGAGTATTCTGTATGTTTGTAATATACAGATTATAGAATGTTTTGCAGTGAAACATCCTCATGAGTTACCAAGAACAGGGGAGTTTAACCTTCAGTGACACTAGTTGTCTACCAGCTGTTCATATACAGGGATGATCCTTACTCTAGAAAAGGCATATTTATAAGTTTAAAGAAGTGAAGCAATATTTTTGCATTTAGCTATGCCTGTTATAAATACCAGTAAGTGTGAAGATTACTTAGGATATTATGAACAAATATTTCATTGCATTTTACTTCATCCTGGCTCAAGGCAAAGTGAGGCAACTAACTGGTAACAGCAAAGCCAGTGACACGGCCAATCAACCAACAGAAACATCTTACTATGCATTTTAGATCGCCAGCACATTGCCTACTGTATCAAAAGAGAGACACAATGGGCCGTTGTTCGAGCTGTATAGCCCAGAAAGTCTACCAGAAGAGGATGAATTTCCCTCACATTCTGATATGCACTCTGGGCTGCATGGCTGAATTCCGAAGCTCACAGGAAGTGTGCCACAGTGGGAAAAAAGTGATAAACTCTCACATCAATCTGAGAAAATGAGAAAATGCTGTGCTTACAAAACACATTTATTTTCTGTGGCAAATGTTGATGGACAAAGCTTCTCCTGGACCTACCAGAAAGTTATGAAAAACACTACACCAGGGATATTGTCCTTGAAAAGAACATGTAGTCACATTGGAATAAAGTCAGGCATCTCTCTTCTATTAGTTCTAAGAGGACAATTGAAAAATCCCACTCTAATTTTTTCTGGCTAGTGAAACTGGAGTGTTTTCATTTGGAGCTTTCCTGGGTACTATCACCTCTTCTTATATATTATGAGGTTAGAATATCAATCTTATTATTTTAAATCACAAGGAAATATTATGACGGAAGGAATCACTACCACTGTGTATATCATAAGAGTTAACGACAATTTTTTTCTGTTCTATGAGTGAATGAACACAGTTTCTCCTGGTTTGACCTCTGCTAGATGTATGCCACTTGGGCTTGGAAAAAAGTCAGAGATGTTTCCTAATTGTGACCTGGATAAAGAGGAGAGGAAGAAAAAATAGTCCAGAGAAAGGCAAATTATTAAATAAGACAATACGCATATAGGTAAATTTAAAGAGCAAGTCTAGTTTAATTAGTTTTATTGTCTTATTAAAATAATAAATGCCTCTCTTAAGTGAATACTACACAGACATGAATCATTTTTTGTTAACCCAGATGTTGTTAACATTCCATTGATAGTACCAGTTTATGCCACTCATTCCCCCAGGATTAGATTTCATTATGCTTATTCATAGCAACTAGTGAGTTACTATGCATGAAGATTAAATTATTCTAATGAGACCACTCATAAAGCAAAGAACACCTGAAATGAGTGAATGTGGCAGGATTTGACTTTAATTGACTTTAATCCAGCAATTTAAAATTTTCCTCTGCTTTCATTCCATCCCCTTATAAACTTAGTTATCCACTACCATCTTTCATAGAATCATAGAATCATTTAGGTTGGAAAAAACCTTTAAGATCATCAAGTCCAACCACAAACCTACCACTGCCAAGTCTACCACTAAACCATGTCCCTAAGCGCCACATCTACACGTCTTTTAAATACCTCCAAGGATGGTGACTCAACCACTTCCCTGGGCAGCCTGTTCCAGTGCTTGATAACCCTTTCAGTGAAGAAATTTCTCCTAATATCAAATCTAAACCTCCCTTGGTACAACTTGAGGACGTTTCCTCTCATCCTATCACTTGTTGCTTGGGAAAAGAGACCGATACCCCCCTCTCTACAACCTCCTTTCAGGTAGTTGTAGAGAGCGATAAGGTCTCCCCTAAGCCTCCTTTTCTCCAGGCTAAACAACCCCACTTCCTTCAGCTGCTCCTCATAACACTTGTTCTCTAACATGAATTGTTCAGGTAGAATGCTTGTTCAATAGCAGTCTACCTTCTGCTCGCTTTAATAGAGAAGGTTCAGGCCGCTGTAAGACATTCTTGAAACAGACTAGAACTTAGGCGGAAAAGGAGTGTGTGGACATTAGAAGCAGGGACAGGCTACATGGGAGGACTAGAGAGATGCTGTTTGCCACTGTAGGGAGAAAATTTATGTGGCCAAAGTTTGAGCAGAGTTCAAGCTGGCCAGTACTGTGAAGGACAACAAAAAGGGCTTTTTAAAATATGTTAACAGCAAAAGGAGGAGCAGAGATAACATTGGTCTGTTACTTGATGAGGTCGGTCACCTCACAAACAGGGGTGAAGACAAACCAGAGACATTTAATGCCTTCTTTACCTCTGTCTTCAACACTGACGATGGGTCCTGGGACCCCCAGAGCCCTGTGTTGGAAGACTGTGACTGGGGGGATGATCAACTCCCAGCCAACTCTGAAGTTGTTTGAGACTTGCTGCTCCAGCTGGATGCACATAAGTCTATGGGGCCTGACGGGATTCATCCCAGGGTACCGAAAGACCTGGCTGATGTTATCACCAGATCTCTCTCCATTATTTTTCAATGGTGTTGGGAATCTGGAGAGGTCCCTGTTGACTAGAAGCTGGCAAATGCTGTCCCAATTTTCAAGAAGGGTAAGAAGAAAGACTCTAGTAATTACAGGCCTGTCAGTCTCACTTCAGTACCTGGGGAAATTATGGAGAAGGTTATTCTGGGAGTTATTGAAAAACACTTGAGAGACAATACGGTCATTGGTCATAGCCAGCAGGGGTTCACGAGGGAAAGTCCTGTTCAATTTAATTTCCTCATATGACAAGGTCGCCCACCTAGTCAAACAAGGGAAACCAGTAGGTGTGGGTTTTTTTGGATTTTAGCAAACCTTTTGCTACCGTCTCTCACAGTATCCTTCTGGACAAAATGTCCAGCATACAGCTAGACAAGTCCATAATACATTGGGTGAACAGTTGGCTGACAGGTTGAGCTCAAAGAGTTATAGTAAATGCGGTTACATCAGGCTGGTGGCCAGTCACCAGTGGGGTTCCCCAGGGCTCAATTTTAGGGACAGTGCTCTTTAATGTTTTTATAAATGATCTGGATGCAAGAGTCGAATGTACATTAAGTTTGCCAATGATACTAAATGAGGAGGAGCTGTGGACTCCCTCAAGGGTAGAAAGGCCTTACAGAGAGATCTGGGTAGACTAGAGAGCTGGACAATCACCAGCTGTATGAAATTTAACAAGAGCAAGTGCCACATTCTGCACCTAGGACAGGGTAATTCTGGTTATACATGCAAGTTGGGGGATGAGAGGCTGGAGAGCAGCCCCACGGAAAGAGATCTGGGCGTCTGGGTTGATGGCAAGTTGAATATGAGTCAACAGTGTGCCCTGGCAGCCAAAAGGGCCAACCGTGTCCTGGGGTGCATCAAGCACAGCATAGCTAGCCAGTTGAGGGAGGCGATTGTCCCACTCTACACTGCACTGGTGCAGCCCCACCTTGACTACTGTGTGCAGTTTTGGGCGCCTCAGTATAAGAAGGACACCAAACTACTAGAGTGTGTCCAGAGGAGAACAGCCAAGATGGTGAAAGGTCTCGAGGGCAAGACTTATGAGGAGTGGCTGAGGTCACTTGGTTTGTTCAGCTTAGAGAAGAGAAGGCTGAGGGATGACCTCATCGCAGTCTACAAATTCCTCAAGGGGGGCAGCGGAGGGGGAGGTGCTGATCTCATCTCTCTGGTGACCAGCAATAGAACATGAGGAAATGGAATGAAGCTGCATCAGGGGAAGTTCAGGTTGGACATTAGGAAAAGGTTCTTCACTGAGAGGGTGGTTGGTCACTGGAACAGGCTCCTCAGGGAAGTGACCATGGCACCAAGCCTGTCAGAGTTCAAGGAGCATCTGGATGACGGTCTTAGTCATATGGTTTAGTTTTAGGTAGTCCTGCAAGGAGTAGGAAATTGGACTCAATGATCCTTATGCATGCCTTCCAACTCGAAATATTCTATGATTCTATGATTCACCTAAAACAAATATTGGAATTCGAACAAATACTGGAAAATTTAGGCAAAAAAAAAATCAGGATGAAAGACTAGTACAGCTCTCACATGAATACAGGACTAAATGTTCTGGTATGAGAGCCATTTTCACAGTAAAGAAACATTTACAATTATGCTAGCAAAACAGCCTTCTGATCTGGATAGCAGTTAACTATAGTTCAAACTTAAATGAGTTTCCTCAATGCATATGTGAAATCTTTGACTCATGCAATAACTTCTTAAGTCCCCATGCACATGAAATGCTCTCATTCATACCAGCCCAGATATTTACACAGGTACCTGGTCTTCTTGTATAGGCAATGGACAGTGGCAAACTTGGTCTTGCTTGTTCAGTTTTCCCAGTAGCTCTCACTGCTCCTTTTTATAGTTTTCTACATTTAGCTCCCACCAACTGAGGCACTGTGAGCATCAAAACATTTTTGCTGTTGCTTTCCCTCTCTTTCTTTTTACAGATACAGAAAATGGGGCTGCTATATGTTTTATTCCTTTTTGGTTCACTTGTTATTTATGCAGTGCTTTCTTCTCAATAGGGAGTAACTCAGTTTATAGTAGCTAGGACTGTGACTCCAGGCAGTATACTCTGGGCTTTTTTTGCAGATGTTGTTTTGCTTTCTTTCTACTCAGTTCTTCTCTCTTTTTTCATGTCCAGTACTATCTCTTTCCAGTTTCATAATAGCGTCGATGCCCTGAAATAGCTAGTTTTTAAGCTTACAATATTCTGCTCCTAAACTGGTTCACCTCTCTCTTGTTAACACCATCCTTTTTTTATTAACAGGTATTAATACATTGAGTTCTGTTTTGCTTTATTACCTGTACTAGTTGACAAAAGGCTTGAAGGGCAATCCATTTTCACCTATGATCTTTCTCATAGGTACTAAGCTATTTTTCTGCAGAACCTTTGGGTCTTTCATCTCAAAGTCAAGTATTTCTTCAGCTACAAAACAGTACTCTAAGCTTTCAAGCATACAAGAATGAGTGGGACATTATACCCAAGTCACATGGCTAATACTGTAGTGTGACTAAGATTGCTTTTTTATGGGAAGTAGTGGTGGCCTAATAGCTCACAGCTGTCAAAATGAAGAAATCTTCCTTACACTTCTCCCTCCTCCCCCTCACCTTCAACCATATTCTGCACATTTCTGGCCCTTCTGTAAGCTGCTTTAACATTATCTCAACAGAAAACAGTCCAAAATTTTTCCCCTAGATAACAGTATATTAAAGCAGTCATGAAAGGGTCTAAGATATGAAGAAGCTGGCACAAAGTACAGTAAAAATACAGGGCTGTTGATACAGAAAGACTAACTGAAATGCCTCCTTTAGTAGCAGTGAATTGTTAGATTACCTGTCTATAGTTTATGGAAGTGTATTCTCTGTCAAGTGAACTTTTTTTGTCAAGGAAATGTACCTCAGAGAGTGTTTCCATAGCAAGGTGGCAGACAGAATCTGTTCTATAAATGACACATTACCTCACTGGATGTGTGACAGGGCTGATCAACCCACATGACCTTGAAAACCACAGAAACCTTCACAGGACCAAGAAAAAAATGGCTTTTTTCCTTTCACAGACTAGAGTTGACACATATCAGCATCCTCTGCATCTACAGAAGTCACTGGCATATCAAGGGACATTACTATAGCAGGGGAACAAAACCTGAACTGTTCAGGTAGGTACATAGTCAGATTGGCCACCTTAGTGGATCCCAGACGTGATGAGTTCAGTCTGTCCTTTCCTATACACAGCTGGGTACACTGTTTTCCTGTACTTCTATTCTATTATGCTTATTTTTACAAATACATTATCAATAACAGTGAGTATATTTCTTCAAAGAACCAAATTTTAGCAAGTCTTATGCAACATGTGAGTGTCTGTGCATATGTGTCTATACATGCATACACATGAATGCTCAGTTTCATGACACAGTCTTAGCAAACCCTCCATTATGTTTTATTGTCAAGAAAATGGTCCTGAGATTTTTTCACTACGTTTAGGCAGCCTCCTGTTCTGTTCTCTGGGTACGTCATTCTATGAAGTTCATGCACATCATGTCTTACACTGGTGGTTTTAATTTCAATCATTTTTCTACTGTGAATACTGAATCTGTAAGCTGAGAAAGCACTTAATGAAGAGGTCTGTTACCACTCTAACCTGACACTAAGGGCCAAAAGGCAAGTGTTACATCTTGACAATTGTCAATGACATTAATATATTTGAAAGTTGAATAGCAAGGTAACCTCTGTACTCCTAAAGTTATGTGATTAACTTCAAAGATGAACCTTTGTTAAAAAGCTCTGATCTTCTCATAATATTTCCAGTTTGTTTGGGTTTTTTCTAGTGTGAAGACGGTTTTGGTTTTCCTACCTGAAGAGTTGTGTCACAGAAAAATCAGACAACCAATGTGAATTAAAGGATAAGTTTCAAGATATCAATCAGGTTAATTAGTACCTATGTTTAATACTGTTTAATTAGCTGATCATTTCTCCAGTTTGATCTTTCCTCTTCTTCAGTCACTAAATACATGGTTATCAACTTGGACGTACTCCTACAGTGAAGTACTCCACCATGTTATTGAACAGTCTGTTGTTTCTTTTTGCTTTGAGCACTCAACGGTGGAGAGAAATGTTTTCTTTCACAATATTTTTCCCATATCACTCTTAGAGGAAACTTAAAAACTGCTTAAGATTTCTGGAAAAAAATGCATTTAATACAATAAAGAGAGAATGTTCCACCTCATAAAATCCAACAGCCTAACAGTTAAGGAATAATCCACTTGCAAGCTGTGGTAGTCCAGCTAAAAGACCCTTCCTGAAGTCCCAGATTCAGCTGTCAGTGTAGAAATCTGAAACCAGCTTTCTAAATCTCTCAGTGTGAATTCTTATATATTCATTTAGTATTATGCTTATATGAGAAAAAGCTGAGACCCTTTGAAAAAGAGATTGTAGAAATTAATCCATCTTCATGAAGTTCTGGTACTGAAAAATTAGCAATTGCCAGCAAAAACTATCAAGAAAATGACAGACTGGACCTAAACAGAGAACTTCTTCCATGTTTTTCTCTTCTATATACAAAAGCTATGAATGAAAGAGTGTTATACTTAAAGAGAATTTGATCACTGTGAAGTTAGCTTATGCTTAACATAAAGACGTGATAACGTTAGGAACAAATGTACAATAAAAATGTTTGCGATTAACTGTTAAGAAGTGATTGTTTCCATTTCCCCATTTATTCATTTGAATAAAGACTTTGTTCTCAGCTTCTTGCCCTTCAAGAAAAGAAATTTTGGCCTTTCAATTTAATTTTTTTCTCTGAACATTCACAAATGTACAAATCACATATTACCATTAGAAACTCCTTTATCTCCCCTGTAACTTGATTCTTGTGTGCGGAGTGTCATTAAATTTGTGCTGTGTTTAGATAATTTTGCCAATCATCTCTATCATAGAAGAAAGTTCTGGCTTTTATTATCTTTCTACTATTAACTTCCAGTTCTTTCAGTCAAAAGTCTAAAACTACATCGCAGAGGCCTTTTTCTGATCTGACTTCTCTTTTCAGTTAATTGGCTATGCTATTTTTTTTAGCATTTGATTCAAAAGCATAAGATGCTTTGTTTTATGGTATGGTATGTTATGATAAAAAGGTATAAAAATCCATATTTATGCATTTTGTCTAATGACATTTTCTTTTCTCTCTCAGTCTTTCAAAATGTATAAAGAAGATAAAGCTGCTGCTGACTGTCTCCATAGAGACACCATGACAGTATCATGAGAAAACATTTTTATTTCAGTACCTAATGGATTTGCCTCCTGAGCAAAACCACTCAATAAGGAAAGTGCCAGGAATAGAAAAGCCATTCATTATGGTGTGCAGCTCATTGTGATCTGCATTGGCTTGGTCTGCGATAAGTGATTTAGCACAGTGTTTAGAAATGTTGGAGAAATAGATTTTTTTCAGATTTGTTTACTTTTCTGGATTCAGGGCTTATTTAAGTTCACAGTCTGGTTTAAATGACACAAAAGAGCAGCCTATTTCTCTCAATATGGGAAAATGAATATTTTGCTTGGCCCTGGAGGAGGCATTCTGTTAATTTAACTGATAACTATCAGAAGGCTCTTTTGATTCAGAAAGTAGAACTGGAAATACGTGATGACTGCTTGCAAGACTACCACTTCTAAACTGGAGTTTGCATGTGAAGTCAAGGCTGCACAAGGCTACCACAAGCTAATATGTCAGAGCTGCAATTTTACATTCAGAAAGACAGAGGCAATACAGAGTCTTAACACTTTTCACTACTTTCAATACACAAATGTTTAAAAGAAGCTCATCACCTCTAGGCGTCTTCCCTATTAAATATTTCTAATTCCCCTCCAAAGTAGAGTGTGGAGTTATATGGCATGTATTAATATACAAAGGAGTTTTATAGTACATGTTAAACAAGTCAATTCATCATGTGAACAGAAAAAAAGACCAAAACAAAACAAAATATACCCCTGTCCAGATAATTTAGGCATCTTAAACCAAAACTTATTCATTAAGAATATATGTGATTTGAAAATTTTTAACTTCTTACAATGTTTTAATTTACTTATGCATTTTTTTACAGTGTGTAAAATGGATTTTAACTCACTGGATGAATTTTAAGTCTTCTGAGATATCATTACATTCTTGCAAGGAATTTCAGGTAAAAGATATTTCAGACTGGTATTTCTGCACTTATAATGTTATCAAGCAACAATGCCACCTGAATGATCTGCAGCTCTCCTGTTTTTTAACTAAATATAAAGTGATTTTGAAAGAGGACATTAACTTTAATTCTACTGTTACCACATGAGGTTACATATCACTCTTTTCACTCCCATTCCCTCTCGTGGATATGAACAGACTTCCAGAAACCTCTTGTTAAAAAAAATCCAACCCATACACCATCATCAATTTAGAAGCACTGAGATGACTTCTTTACATCAAGTTCCACTCATTTTTATAATACGGTAAAATAAATCAGGTTTGGTCAAGACACCTCAGTTGGCAGCTCAAAGGCAGAGAAAAAAATTCTCTCCCCACTTTTCCAATTGTTTTAGAATAAAGATGGTTTACAACATCTACAAAAAATTAAACCAGAGCACTGAGCATCCCAACGAGATTTCCTGTAGCACTGAACTATTTGTTAAGCCATCTAAAAACGAAAAGCACTGTTACTTCTCACTGTATTACGGTGACACTGGTAGACCCTACTGATTGCAGTACAATTTTAAGTAGTCCCATTTATTTTAATATGGTAAAGCCTCACAATTTGATGTGAGGTGGCAGTAGAAGAAATATTTAGGTTTGAAGCATTGGGTAGAAACTGCAATTTGCTCTGGGAGAAGGGAAGAAGTAAATGAAATATACTCCTGTTTCTTCTGGTATAAAGTGTTAACTACAGAATTCTTTAGTTGGCCAACAGGAGAAGAATAATGTTGTTATTAGATTAATTCAGACGTGCTTGAGCAAATTATAATAAACTAACAATCCTACTGGTTTTGTGATTTGAACTAAGTGCTTGGATTCTGAAATTTCCAAGGGACTATATGAAGTGAGCTTGGTAAGGGTTTTGGGAGTAGATGAGAACAAAAATGAGCTAAGAGGACATACTAGTACACTTAAAAGCAGAAAAAAGAACCAAAACAGATTGGGCAGGAACATGATAAATACTAGCCACTTAGATAACAAATTCAACTTCATTTCATTGCGTTAACCTAATACTTCAGTCATATGGCAAGTTAAAAGGTAAATGGGTGAAACAATGGTACTAATAATTTACTGGAAAAACATTGTGACAGTTCCATGTTTATCTTAAGTAGACAAAAGAATACAAAAGCTTTGAAGAACTACTCAAGGGGAAATGAGCAGTTTGTTTATGCTCACCTTTATTGTGCTGCAATGTGAAGCAGAGAAAGAAAAACACTTCAATAAATCAAGACTGAACTTGTTATAATGGCAAAAAGAAGATTATTTGACTTTGCATTTTGCTTAATTTAAAAAGAAACAAACAAAAAACTTAAAATGTTTTTTATAAACCCACCACAGGAGTGGACATTAACATATGAATAAACACCCTCCTTCTCTATTTCTTTCCACCAGTTGCTCATCAGCATAGAAGCATCAGGAAGAAACTCAGATTCTCTTCTTACTGGTCATTAGTAATCTTTTTGGATACTAATGGCCAGTAAGGAGAGAATCTGAGTTTCCAAAAGTATCCAAAAATATTATGCAAGACATGCAGAGTTTACTCCTTTTATCCACACATAAATGCAGAGCTGTGGGCTACAGTCTGGACCCAGAACATCTAAAAGACCTCAAAATTTTTGATGGTAATGTTAATGGCTGTCTTATAAATGATGTTCCAGATCGGAAAATGGAGCTGCAGCAGCCTCACCTCCATTGGGCTGTTGGATTTGGCCCCTCCTAACATTCATTAAGGATTTGTCCACGTATCAAAGAAAATTTGCTTGCAAAATTGTTTCCTTTTGTCTTAACCGAGAAAAAGACTATTGAAAGTGATACTACTAGGAATTACAGGTGCTGTTGCTAAGATACCTATAGTCTATATTCTCACGTCATCTATGGATATTCATCCCCTCATCCACCAAAAGTGGACTTTTAAGTTCTTATTGGTTAACTCCAGCAAATACATGAGTTATGCTAAAGGATTCCAGTATACCATCTGGTGTAGACAACTTTATTAAATTCTTCCAGTTTATATATACTATTTTGTCTCTTTCATTAGTCCTATCACACACATAATATTACAGAACATAGCTTTAAAGTACAAGTGATGGAGTGGGACAATAACATTACCATTTTAAGCTAAAAATAACAGGAACCTATTATTGTCATTTCCTACAGCTCTCTGCGATACTCTCCATTAAATGAAAAGCCACAAACAAGTTGCACTTCAAGTCTGTCAGAAGAGTGTCATCCCTATCAATCCATGTCAAAGGCCAAATAGGCATACTCACCTGAGAAATACTAAACAAAATGGAGTACTTCATTGCATTAAAGAGACACTTCTTTGTTTGAGAGAGTCACTTAGAAATGCAACTATTTTATTTTCTCACAAAGTAGCTCAGATCATGTGCTTCTTTGTTATGTCTTTTTGCATGAAGTTGTCAAGTCAGTGACAGAGTATTTAATGGCAATTTTTTATTTTGTATTGCAAACTTCAAAACTAATTTTTCTATTCAGGGTCTTACCTTCAGGAACTGACACTTTTTGCCTTAGTTTTCTACATTATTTTGTCTGTATGTTTTTAATTTAAAATTATCTTTGATTTATCCTGTGGTGAGGAAATCTGAAATTCTGAAGTGATGGTACCACAGAAAATCATATAATGTAGTGGTGTAAGACAAATTTTATAATACCTTACAAACATTTAGGAGATAAAAACACTTCAGAATAGTACTGATACTGGATACTTAACTCTAACGCTTTGCATCAGCTAAATGATGCACAGTTACATTTCAAAAACACAATCTCCAACTGTATAACATGTGTTGACCTATATTTCATACTATGTAGTGAAAATATAAATCAAATATCAGGAAAATGCCTTTATCAGACAAGAGAACAATTTTGTAGAATTTCTTAAGGAAGATGTTAGGCATTCACCAGAACAAACTCGTAGGTTATATCTAAAGCTTTGTGATTACATTATAAAGTATAGAGTAATAAGTATGAGTATTCCTCTATTCCTCACTAAAACCAAATCCAATAAAATTCAGGTTAGCTTCTGCTCAAACATTCAGGTTTTTCGTAATAAGTCTGGCTTATAAATGTTATCTCAAATTTTTCAAGGAAGAAAGGGGCAAGAGAGGAAAGAACTATTTCCCACTATAAGTTCCAAGCTTCCTTTTAAGAGAGTCAGATTAAGTTTTACCAGTATTACTAGCTTGGTAAATTCAGTGGCAAAGACACAGACAGATTTATTGCCTACATGGCATAATCCTAATATGTGCATTACAACAAAGTGTTAATGGAGGTATTCCAGCAGCAAGGCAGTGGCACAACACTATGAGGACTCTAACACTATAATAACAGAATGCTTACATATTTTTTTATCCTTTTTTAAACAGTAATCTACTTATTAACTGATGCTTGCATCCTGATCTGGATGCTTATATTGCATACCTACCACATGGCATCAGGTCATTTTGTGCTGAATAAACGTCTCCCTTATTACTTCTACCTCTATGTCTTACTTGGCAGGACTGTTCATTTTCCACCATTCTCTCAACTTTGTTAGTATATTTTTGTGTAGATAGTATACCTGTTGGCCAAATTTTTAAACAGGACCTATTCTGAATGATGCTTTAGCAAATCTGTTACAGGACTACAGTACTTAATTAATTTATGGAGAGTTTAGACTGTCATAACTGTATTCAAGCTAGCTGGTTTTCCAGATCTTGTGGAACTTGTGGTGCTTACAAGTACTGACCTGACATTAATCTCTGACTAAATCCATGAGGGTCCTGAATCAGTGGCAGTGATCATTCTTTACCTTTATATTTTTGATTTTCAGTGGACAGGTGATCCTGGTTATGTACACTTCTTTTAATGTAAAATAATACAGAAACAATTCTGATCCAACTATATCAAAAGTCACTCTAAGAAAACAAATCGTTAACCACTTTTTCACCTAGCAGTCTGTGAAGGTCTGCCAAGGGCTGTCTGACTAGAAAGGAAAGTAACCATCATTAATTCCCTCTGCTATCCTCCTGAAGGCTAAAGTGCAGGTCTTCATGAGTTTAGCCAGCATCAGGTTTACTATCATGTTCCATTGTACTAGCTATTCAGGAGTCCAGTCACTATAATCCTCCTCCCACCCAACTTAACAGTTTCTTATTGCTTTCATATGGAAAACAATAAAACCGTCTTTCCTCAATAATATGTTTTCTGAAAAATGATCTGAGAAACTTGAAATTAGTGAATCAGACTGTTCAGATATTTCCCAGAAAATTAGTTATTTTGTTTAGATTTTTAAGTTTTCCGGAAAAAGCTAAAAGCTGAGAAAAAAGAGAACTGTGGTCTGGAAAACCTATAATGGAATATAGAAGGTGATTGGCCAGTGTGCCATTTAAAATTTCCATTAGTAATGATTAAATAATATAGAAGGTTAATAATAAATCCAGAAAAGTTATCTGGGAAACTGGGAAAGTATTTTCCAAGCACTTCATTTGTATAGAAAACCATGCTTTTGTCTTTAAAAGTGTTAGCCAAACTTTTTGTAGATTATTCTCCAAAGGAATTCCTCTTCCATACAAAAATATTAAATATTACTGGGATGAGATAACATTTGAAATTTTTTCAAAAAATGAATAAAATAAAGTAATGAAACACAACTATAAGAAGAAACTATACTGTATGCTAAGAATACACTTTCCTTATATCCAATGAAATGCAATAGAAAATTCAAGCAAGATGAAAAATTTAAATAGGCCCAGACTCTAAGGGACAGTAGGATTTTCTTTCCTCTGGAAGTAAAAATAATGTTTTGAAATAAATGCCAAAATTTATTTCCCTTCCAGTTCATACTGGAATTTTTGAAAACTCTTTCTACAACACCTATTATTTTTCAGGTCAAAAATTCGTTGTAGTAGGACCAAAAATCCAAAAGTAGGCAAGAAGAAATATAGCTTAGAACAGTAAAATAAATTGTCAATAAAGAGAAAGGCAGCTGTCTTACCAATTTTAGAAATGAGGCAGAAGACTGAATTTTTTTCTTTTTTTTAGATTTCTTCATTATTTCACCTTCTTTCTTTGCCTTGCAAACACAGATAACTCAACAGACGCAGTCTTTTAGTCTATAAACTATACTTACTTGATGTACAGCTACTTTTCTAAAATTTGACCTTTTTTACCTGACAGTCCTTTTTTATCCCCTTATCCCTCTATTTTTCCACATTTGTTACTCTCCAAAGCACCTTGATCCCTCCCTTTCCTTGCCTGTGGTTCCTCTCCTAAACATCCCGTAGTAAGTCTTCTGGAATCCTGAAGTGTTCCTTCCCTCCATCCTGTAATGTGTCTGATCCTCTAGGCGATGACTCCCCTCAGTCTGTCAGGCAATCATGACAGCATCTCCCACTGACTTGTGGCAATGGGTGTCGTGCCCAGGCTATGGGACTGATGTCCCTCCTGGCATAGTCCTGGGAGGAGCCAGGACAGCATGCCCATTGCTCTGACTGGGTTAATGGATTTCCCCCACCTGCCATTGTGCCTCTGTGCTCCTTTGTGTGTCTGGAGATGGGCCTTTGATGGGGTGATTGCTCCCGTGATGGGCCTGAGGGGAGCTGGAACAGGGGATTACTTGGGTTCCCCACCAGCCACCATTCCTCTCTGCTCCTTTGTGTGTATGGAAACAAGTTTTTTATCATATAACCTAACACCCTTCACCAGGCTGCTTTCTGATAATTGGTAAAAAGGCCTGTGTGAACATATCTCTGCATATCATTTCATCTTACAATGCTCATAAAGCAAATTATTCTCAGAACTATTTTGCTTTATTACAATTATGTGCTTAAAAGTATGAGGAAGGTTTGAGATTCTTGGTGTAAATTGTTACCTTTTGGTGCTCTTTTAAAACAATAATTGAGATTATTCTCTATGGAAATTCTCTTTACTTTGAAAATATAGTTTTAGAATACAAACATACACTATGTACACTAGGTAACTATTTATACGTCCTTAGTGTAAACTGCTTATGTGTTAGGTCAAGAAGTTATGCATATATAGCAGTGGTTGAAGTGATGATGCTGAAATCATCACTTCATTTTTCTTCTCTAGATTAAAGTTGTTAAATGCCTCTTTTGGATGCTTGAGGTGTGTTTGTGGGAATTATAACAATGGCAAAGAAATGAAATATTAAATAAACAAATACTGAGTAATCTTGCCCAGACTTATTTCTCTAACTTTGGGTATCCATAGAGGACTTTTATGTATTATTTTGTTGCTTGTGTTGAGGAAAACTGTGGCTGCAGTGCGAATGTTTTGAAAAACACTGGATATACTACTCATAAAAGCCCTAATAAGAAAGTATACTATGTTTTTTTCCAGGTGGGAAATAAAGTCATCCCAATAAATGGAATTACAGACTGATTTTCAGGGGCAATCAGAGTGTACACTGTTATATTTGAAACCTGGAAGTATTGAGAACTTCAGCAAAAAAAGCCAGAACCACACACCGAAATAAATGTGACATTTCGTCAGTAGCATGGAATGGTTGCCACACACTTCAGTGGGGTTTGCTGGAATATAATTTCTGATATATCTATCTGTATCTTTTACGTGCTCAGCCTAGATTTAGTTCTTTAACTTTAGACACCAATATTTGAAAAAAAAATCATGTTATATTCTCAAATAGTTTAAAGTTACCAGTCAGAAGCTGAGTCTTTGCCTGAAAAGAAGGGTTTGGTCCAACAGAAATAATTCATTCTAGAAAAAGCTCATGCCAGCCTGAAGATTTCTGTGAAGAAAAACTGCCCAGTACCTATAATGAGACTGAAGCTCTCTCTCTCTCTAGATAACCAGATGGGGGATCTGAGGTGTGGAGTCCTGTTCTGCTATAAATGCAACTTACTGAGTTGGGATTCGAGCATCTCTATTAACAATTCTGTCAGTTCAGCTCTTCTTTTCCTTGGACTTTATTATGGGCGGCCAAAAAAGAAACGTTCCATTTTAAGTAGAACAAAAAATGTTCACTGAGCCAACACCAACTTTGTTTTTCTTCCAAGAATCTATCTATCTCTCAGAACCTATTGTTTTACAGTTTTTATGACAAATCAGTCTATCGCCCGAGAACATTTCCGTAGTGCTAGTCTATATGAAATTTCAAATAGAGGAAGATGGGAGTAAATCCAAGCTGTTTAATTTAAGATTTTTGGGTTTTATTTTTTAAGTTGGGCAGGCTTAACACCACAGATCACTTCCGGAATATATCTATAAATAGCACAGTAGAAAAAAATCTCATCTTTTAATCCACAGATTTCTCCATTTCATCAGTAACTAGTAACACCCAACTGAACTGTTAGTACACATTTCCAGAACATTTTCAGAACAGTCTTATTTATCCAGAACAGTTTGCATGGGAAGAAGAGATAAGTAGGGGGAAGGGTGGTGGAGAGAGAAAGCACACAAACACATTCCCATAAGAATTAAAACCAGGTTAAAAAGAAACCAATAGCCCCCTATCACCGCTTCAGACTTTCCAGGGAGGGAAAAAAAAAACCCCACTCAAGTATTTCTTGTGCTTGTATAGCAATTCAGCATGGCAACACTATGGATCCAAAACAAGCTTCTGACCTTTAAATAAAGCAATTCAATTCTGTTCAAAGGCTTTTCTGCATGTGTGTGTGTGAGAGAGAGAGATATACTGTGGGCATGTACAGTGAGAGAGAGACAAATCTGACAGGATATGTATTTAAAAGATTCTCTTTGGCTGCTCCAGATGCTAGGAAATATGTACCCTGTAACTCTTTTTAGAAGTTAGTAAAACCTCAATCTTTTTTGAGGATGCTTTTGTTACACTACTGTTCAATTAGACTCCATCTTGGATGGAGAGGCAATATAGATGGTTTATCAGCCACTGCTGTATTAACGTGTAGGGGAGGAGATAGATGCTATCACTTTGTCAAGTAATACTTGACAGTTATTCCTACAACAGGAAGAGTGGATGACCTTGATAATATATATTTCAGTTACTCCATTATCTCTCCAGCTGAGATAAAGAATAAGGTCAGTAAATCAGATTCACTGTTTACCAGTCAAAGAACAGGATTCCGCACAATTTTCTTTCTCCTGTCTTTACTACTGGGAATGTCAATAACTGTATGAACTTAAGGTACTTTTTAAAAGCCCATTTTTTTAAGGCGAATTCCAACATGCTTTTAAAAATACCTTTTGTTCATCCTAAAGCACAATGTTAACTTCTTCACTATGCTAAAACAAACAAAAAAACCCAAACATACAAAAACCCAAAAGACATATTTGCAAAATCGATAAAAAGAACCCAAACTTCTCAGGGCTTTCCAGCACACACAAGTGTGCTTTTTGAGATACATTAGAAGGCAGATTTGTACCACCCAAATAATTGATGGATGCGTCATTAAATTAGACGTTTAGTCCAGATCAATTTGTTTTACTCTTCAGCATACATATTGTAAGCAGAAAGGGTATTACTGATTTGAATAAAGCTAAGTAAAGAATTGCATTCCGTATGAAAAAAGATGACCAAAGCTGTAATCACACAAGGTCAGATTTTGCCACGCTTAGTCAGTAATTTTAGTAGTGAATTATCCTTATTCAAGACTAATTATTTCTAAAAGGTAAAGGTTGGAAACACTGGCCAGAAAGCTAGTTCTTTGAAATACAGACTTTGCTACCAGAATAATAGAATTCATCGCAGGTTCTGAATATTAAATTTATTCAGCTAGATTCACGTATCCACTCTCCTGACTTTTTAAATTAAGAACTCACATACTTTTGTATGTTTAGATGTGTGGGTAATCCAAGCTAAACCGATAAACACAATGACAGCCATGCTATCACTATGTCAGTGCAGAAGAAGAAAATTTCTAGGATGGACACAGACAATAAAGAAGTATGGAAATAGGCAATAAAGAATATAAGATGTGCAAACACAGAATGACATATTTTCCAAAATGTTTCTGGCTTTGGTTAAATTACAGGAATTAGAATTCTCAGGCATTACATTTTCAACTATGAATGCATTTTTTCAGAGACACAGTTTCCTTCTTTTCCTGCCTGTATGCAAAAATATTCATTCAAACTCAGCATTATGCTGAAAAACTGTTTTGTTAGTAAATGTGTGACTGACTGACTGACTTACATTATTGAAAGCTAAATCTGGACAGCCAGATATTTGACTTGACTTTTCAGGACAGGATGTAGAGATGGGAAAGAGAACCCTATTTTTCTTACAATAAAAAGAAGATTGAGAAGCACTTCATTCAAAACTTAGTATCTTTTTTTTTTTTTGACTAATGAAGCTTCCTTTGCAGCCTTAGTTTGTAATTTAGCTATTATAAATATGCCTTATATGAACACCTAAATAAGAATATAGCAAAATTTTCTGTGTGGCTGTTGCCTCAACTCATAGAAAAGAATGAAGCAAGAAGACATCAAATGCACTAGCTGCACTAACAGTATATTATCTTCCTTAAGACATATAAGTCTGTGATAACTCTTAGGTATATCATACTCTTCCCATAAAGTAAGAGCTAAGTCAGTTCTGGTAAAAGAATGTGAATAGTAGTCACTTAGGACACTGAAATTGAAGCCTAAAATGTAAAGGTTTTTTGCAAATGATAATAAAGCTAATACAAACAATGAGTACTTGCACCCCCAGCTATTGGGGCATGTCAATCTTACTCAGTGACTGGGCAGTAAAACAGCAGATAAAATTTAACATATGTGCCACAGATGGATTGTGAGATGACCATAACAACTCAAACAGACTTAAAGATGTGGCCTGCTGTTAATTTGTTGTAAAAAAGTCCCAACACAGCCAACAAACCCCAGGAATTAACAGGAAAGGTACATAGAACAAAGAAAACTTCATTCTCTTATTGCATGAGCCCATGCAACGCTAGTGTCTGGATTTTGTGCACAGTTAGGGTTGACATCGCAGAAAGGATGCAGTAGAACTAGTAGATACAGTAGAAGTCATAGAAATTAGGAAAAGGTCTATGAGTATATCATGTATATGAAATGGCTTCTGCTTTAAGAACAACAAAATAGACCATAACCATTCAGCTTGGAAAAGAGATAACTGAGGAAATAATACAGATACCTACTTGTTCACAGGCAGCACAGAGATGAACTGGGGTCAATTTTTCACCTTGTGCTAGGAGGCTGAGGTGCTTTTACCTTGTAGTCTGAAAGGAAAAGAATACCTATTGTGCAAGGAAAAGCAAATTTCAGTTAAACTGAAATACAAGAGATCTTTACAAAGTGGAAATTAATTTATCCTAAACTGTGAATCTGAAGTAGTGTTAAAATCAAATAGTTTTTATCTGAAGTCATAGAATACCCAAGATGTGCTAGACGTAACCATATCCTTTTCAATATATTTATGAACCTTAGTATTGTATTGGGAATCTAATTATAATAAATCAGAAAAAGGAAAGAAAAGCAGAACTTTTGCCAGTATCTGGCAACCCTAAAAGCACATTGTTTCATTGTAAGATGTGTCTTTACTAAGTTCTGTGATTTTATGGGGTCTTTTCATTTGAAATCAACTTCCCTTCTGTTTTATATCATGGTGTTTCCCCATATTGAACTTGCCATTAAAGTTGCATATTGAATAGAGAGAAAAAGTGTTCTGAAAATTTATTAAGTTTTAAAAGGTTGGATTTTTTTAAGATGGTATTTTCAGACCACATTAAATGGAGCAGGCTGGAAAGTATTCCTTAGGCTATTACCACCATTACAACGTGAAATAATTACGTTAGAAATATAGCTTATTTTTCTTTTTAGATTTTCAATCAATGACACAGCTTTTTTATTTCAATAGGGAAACAAACAGCCTTCTAAGAAAATTGCTGGAAACAACTGGCATTCAGAATCTAAGAAAATTGCTGAAAACTACTGTTATTCAATATTTTCTAATAGACTTCCAGCAGTATGTAATATTCTGAATATAGTTTAGTTTTCAAACTATAAAAAATGAGACTTTGGTATTAAAAACTTAAGGCTGTCTATAAGCTATATGTCTGTAGTGATCCTTATTTAGTATCTCTGAAGCAGCTGCTTATTCAGCAATTTTAGTGAAGGAAAAAAAACCCCACACTTTTTGTAATTCAAATGGCACAGAAAATGCCTGGAGGCAAAAAAGTGTCCAAAGTTGATTTGATCGAAATATAAGGTCTAAAAGTAGAGGTTTCAGGAT
>WAAD01001335.1:64188-82943 GCA_013389945.1 Fregata magnificens
CTCTTCTCCCTGGCAACCAGTGACAGGACCGGAGGGAATGGCAGGAAGATATGCTGGGGGAGGTTTAGGTTGGACATTAGGGAAAGGTTCTTCACCCACAGGGTGGTGGAGCACTGGAACAGGCTCCCCAGGGAGGCAGTCATGGCACTGAGCCTGACAATATTCAAGGAGCTGTTGGACAATGCTATCAAACACATAGTGTGAATTTTGAGGTTGTCCTATACAGGGTCAGGAGTTGGACTTGATGATCCTTGTGGGTCTCTTCCAACTCAGGAGATTCTATGATTCTATGATGATTCTATGAGTGAGATTCTGGCTTGACAGCAAGAATAATTTCAAGTCATACTCCGGTATGAAAACTTGTTCTCCACATCCATCCAAATAGACTCATTATGTATAGCAAAAAAAGAATTACGTCACATTCTTGTTAGCTCTCCACAAACTTCAATCAATATTAAGTATACTATCATAAATATTAAAATAAACTTAAAATACGCACCTTTGCATTTACTGAAATGAACAGAAGCAGCTTCATCCAACAGCATGGGAGTACACTAGGACTTAGAAGATGCAGTATATACCTCTAGCAATTCATTAGAGATTTCTAACAAGTTGCTACATTTAATCTGTCATGTTTATTCAGACTAAGCTACTCTGGACTATTTTATTATGTAACTGTAAGTTACAGCTAATAAGGCCTGGAAATAATTTCTAAAGTATTATAAAAAACCTTAAGGGATAGATGACCTATAGATAGACAGACAGTGCAAGATTTAGAATTAACTGAGGTCCTCAGTTTCAAAGCTGCTTCTTGAAAAGCCCTTGCCAAGTGCTACCTAAACCTTGAAACACTTGGACACTTGCACATTATTGTATACTTCCTGTGGGTTGTGATGTCCAGATTAGTGCAAAAGCAAAGACAGAAAGTTCCTGAGGATGGAAGTGGAGAAGTCCTTGTGCTCTTGCATGGAAAGGGAGCTTGGTAAACAAAGCAGTGTGATTGAAAGATAGAGTTGACTATTTAGACTAAAATGGGGAGACATCACCAAGAAACAGCCAAAAAATGCATAGAAACAACCAAGTGTCTACCTAGAAACATGCCTGTAATCCAAATGGTTTCTATTTGTATTTGGAAAGGACCAGGGATAAAGCAAAGCAATGGTGCAGAGAGGACCCCAGTGGAGAAGGTCAGAAGCAGCACTGAGAGTGTCAGGACTGCACAGCTCCTGCCAGACCTCCCTAGGGTCATAGAGACCACAGTCCATGAGCAACCTGCTATATCAAATAAAGAACAGCAGTACAGGAGAGAAATAGGAAAAACTGTTCCTGGGAGAGGAGAGGTATGTGTGCTTGTGTGGATGTGTTTAGGCATAAAACCTTGTATATCACGGTCAAGAAGATGGTTGTATTTATAATGTAAGCAACCCTTGCTTTTTTTTTTTGTTCTGATGTATCTCTATTACCTTTATTTCCTTTTTTGTTATATTGTGAATTAAAAGTTGCATGTTTTGAAATGTTACACCTGTGTCCAGACTTTGTATTTTCCATACAGCGACAAAGGGTCTCCCTCATCCCTCTAGCTTGTGATTTTGATATATATGAAAATGTTCTGTGGAGTAGCCATGAGAGAGGTTTTCACAGACTATCCTCAGGCTTTCAGAGACAGGCTGGTAGCAACTTGGGTTGAGCGGTAAAAGGAGTGTATAATTTTTCTTATCATTGTTCATGAAAAAGCTATACTGTTCTTCTGTGTGATTTTGTGCTCTTATGTGCTCTTAAACATCTACTCTGTGCAAAGCGTGCACAAGCAAGCATGCACACAGATGTGTCCAAGCCTACTACAGGATTTTCTGTTGAGATCCCTAGCAATTAAAAACCAATACAACTGGTTATAACTCATCAAAACATTAGGTTCCCTGCTAATCACAGTATCTAGGATTCACACCTATAAGACTGTAACAGCTCAGTGGTTGAAACACTTTGTGAGGTAAGGAAATTAAATGATTCTGGTACCTGCCAAACCAGATGAGATTCAGTCAAGATAGATTTACGTTCTGGTCTCTGTTGTAGGTTTCTTTTCTGTGCTTAATGTCAGACAGAAGTGTATGAATTCCTAGGAATAGAAAGAAAAGTCAAAACTTCTTTCCTGCCTGAGTGTCCTAACAAAGTCATGCTCCAGTCCTTATCAGTGAGCTTTGAATTTTTTATAAATTATGAACTGAGCAACAGTCCCTTGAAACACAAGTGTATGCAAACAAAAACAGCATGTTAAAATCCTTCAAAGCAGAGATACCCATGTCATTTAATTTTTCTCAATAGTTTGACAGCAGCACTTTTATTTTACTCTAGATATCTGAAACCATTCTTCATAACTAGAACAGCTGGAAAATTTTTAGTAACCCACAATTACATTTCCCAGTGGCTAGCTGTAGGCACCTTTCTCTGTAGTCTAGTGTTTGGTTTAGATCCTTTTCTGAAATGAAGAATGACTCACAGCTAAGTTTAAGTCACAAGAAAAGCTGCTACTACTCCCAGTTTATCTCTAAACCACCATTCCTTCTCTATGAACCTGCTGTCATTACAGCAGCAATTGCTGAGCCACATGCACACATGCTGGTAAACTTAGCCTGTAGCTAAATTGCCACTATTCCCTATCTCTGCTACGGTAATCTCAAAATCTTCTATGGTTTCTTTTAATAGCCAGGGATGTAAAGCGAAATTGAAAGCAGTGATTAATATGCAGTTTAGCTATCTATTCAACCTCTGAAAGAGGCAACCTAAAGAAAGGCTGGATTGACAGTTCAGGATAATATTGCTTGCTTCAGTTGTCTGACTTGCATTTGCTTGTATTAGAGTTCTCAAAGTATTGTGTTCCTAATACACTTCTTAGGCAGTCAGGTCACCCGGACTATAGTTCTGGTCTCCAGGCTGTGCAAGAAACATTCAAGTTGAGCAATGCAAGTTCAAACCTTCCACTAGCTATACATATTAATATACATGTATCTACCACAAATTCTTGCACAATCAAACCAGAGGAAAAAAAAAAAAAAAGAAAACTTCAGAAGCCATACTCAATCCAAACCACTTAGAGGATACAATCACAATAAAGGAGTATGTCTAAAGAAATTTTGCTAATTGAATTTAGTTTAGCTAACATGCAAAAGAAGACAGTGAACTTAATAAAAAAAGATTTTGAAGTTAAGTTACATTTCTATTTCCATTACTGTCATGGACAAAACAGTCTTGACTTGGGGAATTTCACTTCACTTGATTTATTGCCAATTAACATAATCTTTTAATTACTGATTTGGGTATTGAGTAAAAAACACATACAATTAAACAGACACCTAGGGTAACAGCTTTTCTCCCAGCTTCAGAGGCTCAATTTCAGTTCAACACCTCTCCTTCCCCTTTACTAGTCTCCACTCCCATAGTTTTCAGCAGTCGGCTCCACCATGGACTGCAGTACCTCACGGTTGTCCCTGCTCTGCAGTCCCTCAGACCTCCTCCAGCATGGACCACCACCTTCCAAGAGTGTGTCTCCAGCTGCATCTCCAGCAATGTCTTCTTCCATGTGTCTCCTGCACTTCCTTCTCTGGTTTCTGCAAAATGTACCTCTTCACATCTCCTCATGTATCTCCTTTTTTGTCTCCTGTGCTTCCTCACGTCTTTCATTTTGTGTCTCCTACTCCCCACAGCTACTGTCCTTTCTTAATGATGTCTGAGCAGCGGTGCCGTGTGCTCCTCAGACTGAAGTTCTGGTGCACAGTGGGCTGTTTCTATCTCTTGCCAAGTCAGCTGGACCGGGCTTGACTGGCACACGGTAGTTCCTGACCTCCTCCCACACAGGGCATCCAGCAGCCCCTGATACCCAAACCCTGCCAGTTATGCCCAATAGTTGCCTGCCTGGGAAGAAATGAGGAAAAAGCTATCATTTTTTAAATAACTGGAGAAAAATATTAATCTGCTCTGGAATTATCAGGAAATTAAATATTGCCTGATTACAGTTCCTCTGACATCATTGAAAAGGTTGTTTATTAATGAACCCCAGTTAAATCATTTTCTCTTCCTAGATTTTTCTATTAACCTCTGAGGAAGGTTACATATGAAAGAAGAGACCAAAATGTTTTGTACCATAGCATCCTTGCATTTTTCAACTGCCTTTTGAATATATTTCAAGTCAAACCTTCCCAAAGGCTTTTCTACAGGTATATTTATCACCAGCCTTAAACAGTTGATATTATGCATAATTTTTATTAAACATGAAAGACTTTGAAATTAATTAGACAGCTGATTAGTTGGTAAGCCTGTTTGTCATTGCTATCACCCCCAACATTTTTCACTGCATAACTGATAAGTTAAATACCTGATTACACTGAAAGTTAATTGGATTTTAATAGAGCATGTGCAGAAAAAAGTTGTAAGCTCTGAGGTACATGCCAATCAAAATGTAATATAGTTTTTAACTGCAGAAGATTAACACATGCCACTTCATAATGTTTGAGCCTGCCTTCCTCCTCCCCGAGAGTTACTATAAGAGATAAAATTCTCGGCCAAGGGTACACAGTGTGAATAAGATGCATTAGTTCTTTCTGCCAGTACAGTTTCTTTAACTTCAGCAGAATTTTACATCAGGGTAAGGTGGTTAAGACTACTCTAAGGCAATTTATTACACACAGATTGTTTATTTTGGTACACCTTTATAAAAATACCTCAGTGCAACAAGAAAATGGGAAAAGAGGGAAAATTAGCTGCTTATAACTTGAAAGAGAACAAAAATCTGTGCTAAAGCTGCATTTCTAATTTCTGCTAAAATTAAGAAAACAACAAAAGTAAGGCCTTTTTTTCAGGGAGGAACAAAATGCAGACAGAATAGCTTTATTCTCTAAGAATAAGGGGTAGCAGTCACGAGCAGGGTATTTTTTCAGTAACAGCTAGAAGGAATTCCATGCGCTTAAAATATTCTTAACCATGAAATTTGCAATAGTTATAAGATTACAAGTTTATGATATAGTTCTCATAGCAATTCATTTCAGTAAGTACAGGTTTTAAAAATCATGCTTTCTTATGCTCGATAACATTCCATTGAAACGTGGAATATAATTCCATGATACAATAAGGGCATTAGGGTTAAAGAACTTCATAGTGAGAAGACAAATCTGAACATCAAATACCCTGTAGGAGTACTGTTTTTCTTCATTCCATTTATGGATCCACAGTCCTACACACACTCTAAAACTACTGCGTGCTTTATCCATACTTCTGTCCATAGTACAAGAGTTTAAAAATTCTGCATGCTTATATATAAATTCTGTTCTACTCCTGCATTACCAGTTTTAAACTTCTTCTTTAAGGTTTTGTCTGGATCACTGCTTTGCTCTTTTCTCTCTTCTTTTACATTCCAGAGCCCTACTTTTTCAGTTTCCTTAACTACTGTTGTTCATAGATTTTAAAAATGTCTTTTTACCCTGATTAGTCTTCAGAAAACCAAAATGCCAACTATATGCATTACAACATCAGTACTGCTCTCCTACCTAATGCCAGCCCAAGACACCTAGTCTTGGTATTTTTGATGTTATCCTGTTAAAACTCTTGGTAGAAAAAAATCTGTTTTCCTCAAATCTTTCACCTGACCTCAAATATCCCCAATTAGTCAAAGTTAATTAAGCCTTTAATTATTTTATATGCTTATGCTTCATTTTCAAATACATAATATTTTTAGTTGTCCAAATGTTCCGTTCTTCTGCTCAAAAGAAAAAAAGTGTAGCCTTAAGACTACCCACGTCTTTTCACTGAGGTATTTTTTCATAGCATGGTTGATCTCTCTACTAAGAAAGTTTCATTACCTTAATGGAACAGATGTAACAGTGCTAAGATGCATGTTCAAATCCATTCCAGTGTTATTATAATAGTCAAAAGAATAGAAATCTATTACTATAATTTTAATCAGTTTCATAGAATCTCCTGAGCTCTACTAACACTACTGATGTCCTCGTCAGATCAAATTCTCTTAATTGCAAAGTTAAGATTCTGATATTCTGAAAAGGCTGATGGTTTTAAGAGTATATTTCGATGTGTGTAGATAAAAACCTTACATCATAACAGATGTCCTTTCAGAAAAAAAATAAGACAACAGCCTGTTTTTCACAAGCCCTTGCTTCTCTAACTAGTCATTGACAGGATAGTCACTGTTGTTATGTAGCAGTGGCCTCCAAGAGTACAAGCACAACATGACAGAGATGGCTTGAGAATACAGGTGATAACAGAGGTCCCCAAGGGTATAAACATCAACCACAAAAAAAACAGTTTTACTTTTTATTAAAGGAATGCAACCTCGAAAGCTCGGATGACCAGTTTTAGGGCAATAGGAAAAGAGCAAAACCCATGTATCCAACATGTACAAAAATCCTTATGCAGTGAAAATACAAAGGACATAATCAGAAACAGAGGTAGCTGTACCTTAGGGACAATAGTGTCCATCCCCAGCAAAACTTTTTAATGCTTGTTAAAATCCCTTTTTCTTTCTTGTGCTAAGTATGGATGGCCGACATGCTGGCACTAAGCCCAACACCAGAACAGAAAGTGTACAACAGAACTAAAAGTAACCTGTGCTTACCCTTTGAGATCCCCATCAACTTAGAGGAATTAGGGCCACCACTGAGAAGATACAGAAGACCATCACAACCCCTACAAGAGCAGATCAAAGGAAGAATAGGGAGAGAAAAAATTTTGCGGCATTATGTCGGTCAGTTGTACCCGACCAATGCCACTACTTAAGCACCAGCAGGTCCCTCTGCCCTTTTTGATAGAGAAAACACTTTTTGTTTTGCCATTCACCATATTTTTCTTCTGCAACCCAGTAATTACTTTCTATTATATAACTGGGATTAGTAGATTAGAACTTTAAAATGCAGAGTAGTTTTTTGTGTTATGTGTATACGTGCGTACACGTCTGTATTTCCTGCTCTAGCCTTGCCGCACAGTGTCTGATACTGCAGCACCAAGTCACGGTAAACTCAGATGTAACACCACAGCTATTTAGTAGAACGATCCATTAATACATAAAACTGAAAATTATCTGATGAATACCCCTACAAATTCTCCAGTTGCCTCACAGTTGGCATTTATATAATTATTCATTCTAGCCTATAATCTTTACTGAGAGAACATAGTACCTATTTTTTAGATATATGCATTTCATATCTTAAAGGACACTGTAGAAAGGAAGTCAAAACTAGACAGTACTAGTGAGTTTCTCGTCAGTCACTACCTAAAAGTAGCTGATAGGAATTTTCCCAGCAGTATCTGAAATCCATGTGTTTTCTGGAATTTACACACTTACAGACTGCAGGAAGGCATTTCCAGAGCCTTGATGACTGTAAGAACTGGTATCTATTCCTGTAGAATTGTTGAAAACCACTTATCCTTTTCTTCTGCATTATAGCTAGAGGACAATAGGTTGCCTGATTCTTTGTTTAGCCTCTGAATAGTTCAGAAATTCTTCTGTTAAACTTGTGGAACTGTGAACAGACTCAGAAACACAGCTAAGGAAGCCTACAGAATCAGAGACAGGCAGCTATGGGGAGGGGTGGGAGTCGGGGGGAGAGTTTCTTCATTGAATAAGAGTGGGACAAAAGCATAATGGTGTTTTCTGATTCCATTTGCAGACTCAAGGACATAACTTCTATCTCCAGTCCTGTGCTAGACAGCCTAATTCTTTTTATGGTTTTAGTCGTAATAATCCAGTCCTGCAGGGGATACACAAGCACTTCACTTAATATTTCACTATGATATGTGTATGGTGAAGTGCCAGCATAACTTGTTGTGGGCTCAGATTTGTTTGTGTAAAAAGCTTCTTTATGGTGAGGGTGACCAAAGACTGGAAAGGGTTGCCCAGAGAGGCTGTGGAGTCTCCATCTTTGGTGATATTCAAAACCCAACTGGACACAGCCCTGAGCAACCTGCTCTAGTTGACCTTACTTCAGTAAGAGTATTGGTCTAGATAATCTCCGAACATCCCTACCAACCTTACCTGTTCTGTGATTTTGTGTGTGATTAACAGAGCATGGTTTAATACGAATTCAAATACACTGGTCAAAACAGAGAAAGCATTGTACCTAGCACAACTAGAAGTATCTATGGAATGTCAATTAAACCTCGGCTACTAGCAGGCTTGTGATTTTTTTCCCATTTGAAAAACTGCAATCTGATTTATGTAGTGACAGGAACTTCACCACATAAACCTTGTAAAAGATTTGTCATTATATTACTGCACAGTGTCGTCATGAAGACCTCCGCTTGCAATCAGAAGAGAAAGCTTCAGCTGTAGAATCAGTAATTCTCAAAGAAGCTTATTCCTTGACTTCAGTCCAGTGAGCAAGAATGAAACAATACATCCAATAAATCAGTGTTTGGATGTCATTCTAACCAGACAGAGGCAGTGAGCTGACAACTTCAGAAACAACAGAGTAAGCCTTTGAGAACCTCCTGGCTTAAAACCAAACATAACTAATCACAACAGCTGTGCAAATAACTTCAGAAGTCCTGTTTTTCTTGACATCACCCAGTAATCAAGAAATGTGGCAAAACGAGCCATCAGAACTGAGACGTGCTCACTGATATCAAACCAGCTTTTCAGAATGACTGTCAGCTCCCTTATGCCAATAAGGCTAGAAAGGAAGCTGACATAAGGACAGTTTTGTGCTTCGCCGTAGCAAGACAGATTTTAGACAATAAACCAATTAACAGCCAAAAAAATTGAAGTATAAAATTGTAGAGTGTTTTCGAGGGTTTTTTTGTTTATTTTCATTTTGGTTTTTGTTTTACCCCCAAAATTATGAGCATCAGCCTCCCTCATCACAGGGAACACTTCTCTGTTTTTACATTTTGAGCCATGATGTTTCTTTTCCCCTTAAAATTAGAACTTCTCTTTCACTTCCAAGTTTTAGAAACAGGTATCAACATTTTTTTTCTCTCTTTCTGCATAGTGAAATTTAATCTTCTAATTGGAACAAGAGGACTAGTTGCAGAAGGAGGTGCAAGTGCCTGATGGCAATTCACAAGGCTCCAAACCTTCCTACCAGTAGGTGGAGCAAAAATGTCATTAATGTAGAGATAAACTTTGAACTAGGACTCTGTAGTCACCCACAGGGGGTGTTCCTTTTCCGTTCTGTTTTTTAACTGCTCAGTCCAAGGAAGAAAGCCTCATGCCTCTTTTTTTAAGCTCATTATAAGAGTAAAGGGGAGATTCTGTCTGATACAACGTTCAGAGGCACAACAAAAAGAAATTGCTCTGCCATTTCCTGCCCTACTGCTCACTTGTCTTGTCTGAGTATGTGGGCAGAAGGACTGGGGACGTGGTTCAGCACAGCACTGCTGTGTATGTATATTCATGGACTTCTGTCTAGCTGGCGGTTTCCTTGCTTGTAGCCCTGAGCTCAGTCCAACAGATAATCTCTTTGTCCTTTAGCTTTTCCATGTACGTTGCTTCATTTCCCAGAACAAAGTTGTTTCATGCCACATCAGAGATAATAGGCACTCACTGAAAATAAACTCCTTTTCCTATGTTGGTTTTATTTAGTCAGGGATTTGCTTATGCTCATGACAAAAACATGCTACAAACTCATACATCTTTCAAATACACAGCCTTAAATCTGAAGCACCTCGAGTGTGCTAAAATGTTGATGGATTTTTCACTCAGGCGGTACTCAAGAAGCTATTAGACAGAGTACCTTCTACATTAAAAGATCTTGAAAGCACCTTTCAACTTTGTTATGCTTCTGCAAGCTATGGATTAATGGGAATCAGCATGGGACTTGCTACACAGGCAGGAATTCCTACAGGAATTAACATTTAAACTGAAAACCTTACAGTGAAAAGCCTTGTCATCTCCTGGCAGAGCCTGCTGCTTCCATCATTCACAACATTCACAACAAAGCACAGCTTTATATTAAATCACAGCTGAGCATCAGGATGCAAATATTCAAGATGGCCTTTGAAAAGGACATTGCAGCTGATCAACAGTCTTGAACAAAAATGCAGTTAGAATTTTATTATCAATCATGAGGAACTTCCTGCCTCTAAACCCAGGTACCTCTAAACTCAAACATTTCCTGACCAACTTTGACCCTTTTACATCAGGATCTTTAGAAAATAACATTATTGTGGTATTTTGTGTCAATTTAGGGTCAGTTTAGAAAGTGTTAATTGGGGCAAATTCACTGAATTTAATAGTGCTTTAGTTACTTCATCAGCTAATGTTAATTTCATCTTATAACATGAAAGATGTTAATTCAGTTTTGTTTCAATTGATTGGGCTTAATAACAAAAACATACCTTTCCACATGGCAGCATTTAGAGGCTTTCTAACTGAAAGGAATGATACTGAGAGAAATTCTTTCAGAATTTTAATTAATTGGTGAAAGTTAAATTATAGTGCTTCTCATTAGAAGAGCAACAAGTGTGGTGAAGGGTCTAGAGAACAAGTCTTATGAGGAGCAGCTGAAGGAAGTGGGGTTCTTTAGCCTGGAGAAAAGGAGGCTCAGGGGAGACCTTATTGCTCTCTGCAACTACCTGAAAGGAGGTTGTTGCAAGNTTAAAGATCTTTTCCAACCTACATGATTCTATGATTCCATGATTATGAAATTTAGGGCTCCTAAGACTAAAAGCCTGAGCTCCAGTGAAGTACTGTCCCAGCAAAACAGTAGAAGAAATCTACACAATTGAGACAACCTTCAGCTTTTTTAATTTATTATTTGGAAGCAGTACAGAAGCTAATAGATTTTTAAACACGAACAAGTTGCAAAATGTTTAAAACATTATATATGTTAATACCATATAGAAAAAAGGTAGTCAGGACCAACAGATGCACCTAGGCGGGGTATACAAAGGTATATGTATACAAAGCACTTACTACCCACTATTGAGATGGATGAAATTTAACTGCACTTTTAGATAGAGGTTGACAATTGCAATTCAAGAGTTTGTGATTTAGTACACAAAGAAAACAAGACATATTCAGATCAAAGTTTCTCCCCCCTCACCATGTCTTGGTTATGTAAAATTATGCACAGAAAAAGTGTCCCAAATCAGTGTTTTACTGGCACAACAAAAAAGATCTCCGAGAACTTTACAAGCTCTCTCCTGTCAAGCCACATGTTTAAGATTCTAAACTTAGACGCATAGATTTCAAAATCTGGTTCTGTAAAGGTTTCTGATAGTTTCCAGAGTTATAAAAGAGGATAGTAAAGGTCCCCCAGGCACACTGAGTTGAAATAAATTGTTAATGTAAGCATTTTGACTTGCGGCGGAGGGGAATGATGCTTCCATAATTTTAATAGCAATTTCATTCCTTATTTTCCTGTTTCTATGTCTCGGAAATATATATCTTGCCAGTCTATTGCTCCCACTGGCTCAAAACAGCCGCTGACCATAATGCAACATCACTCACCTATATTTGACAAAGCAGTGACATTTAGCTTTCCCTGTTCATAAGCAAGTAGAAAGACTTTAGGGGATGGTCTAAATACATACCATACTCAAACTAAAAGAAGCCTTATTTCAAAAGTTTAATAAAGTAAAAGGGAAAATATGAAACACTGATAAATTCTTTCAGAATAGAAGTAGAAAAGGCATATTTCTTGCAAATGGCTCTCAATATTTCTTTGAAACTTGACTTGCAGTAAGTATCTGGAAGTATGTTATAGCAAAGGGATTCTTTTTATAAGAATTCTTCTTACATTTTCTATAGTTTTCAAAAGCAAAAACAGCCAAAATTTCTCTTCAAATTTAGCCATAAAAATGTAAATTGTCAATTTACTAAATACAATCCTAATAAAAAACTACTTAATATATTTTACTACAGTTAAAGTAGTTAATATATTCTATTAATTCTTAACTCTAAAGGGATTTTGTTATGAAGTTAGAGAATTCAGCAACTCCAGATACCTTTTATGGCAAAATTAATAATCTTATTAATCCCTTTGATATGGGCCAAAAAATACCAGAATAATACAAAGAGGCCCCGAGAGCTCAACATCTGGAAGAGTAATTACGCCCTGAACTATAAAAGACAGAACAGGTGCTTGTGGAAGCACGTGAAGGACAAGAAAGTCAGTGGAAAAAGCCAACATCAATTTATCAAGGGTAAGTCCCGCTTGACCAATCTGGTTGCTTTCTGTGAGGAAACAATTTGCTCAGAGCAGAGGATGTCATTTGCCTTGAGTTTAGCAAGCCTTTTGACACAGTCTCCCATGACATCCTCCTCACTGACAACCTGGTCAGATCCGAACTGGACAGATGGACCACAAGATGGGTGGGTATCTGGCTGAATTGTCAAGCTCAGGGGGTGGTGGTTAATGGCTCAAAGTGAAACTGGCAGCTGGTCAGGAGTGGAGTTCCTCAGGGGCTGATAATGGATCTGATACTGCCCTGGGCTACAAAATGGCAGATGAGGAGGATACTTTAAATCATCTTTTCACACCCTTCTCCTTGGACTGTTTATGTCTGTTCTCTCTCTTAAACAAGTTTACAGCTAAAGAACTTTTGTAGGAATGAAAGTATAGCCGTGGCAGCATTGAGATTATCACAATCTAGTAGCGCTATTTTGTTTTAGTTTGGTTTTCTTTGGGAACTCCTAAAGGCATAGGAAGCTCCAAATCTGCCTTTTTAACCCAAGCTTCGGTAAATCCACAAGAACAAGCAGAACAGGCATAGCATACAGTCATGCTAAAATTCTTTCTAAAAAACATCTGGAGATCACAGTTCTTTGTTACCACCCTCAAAGATTATTGAGTTAAACTACGAGGTCTGATCTCAGCAGGTCAGGAAATCATGCTCATCTATAATTTTAAAACAGTCCAAGGGTGTTGCTCACATAATAGCAGTAGAGCTAGTGCTTAGAACTATTCAGTTTTATGCCATATTTCAGGGAATTGCCATAGGACAGTAAGACTGATTTCTAAAAATGACAATACACAGCTGAGCAACATTTTAACATTTGCATCTTCTCTTGTTCATCTCTATACATTTCTTTTTCATCAAGTGCAGTTTAACTTCATGTAATCTCTCAATTCTATCACTGTAAAAAAAAAAATCATCAGCTGTAAAACTTAATGGCTTGTGCTTGCCTTAGCAGGTGACAGTGAGGATGTGTGATATCTAAAGGAACTGTTTGCACTTAATGCTTACTGCAAGCAGCTAATTTCTGTACAAGCATCCCAGTATCATGTGCCAGTATGAGGGTAAATGTTATATTTCTAAGGTAGGTAAATGCTTGGTCTCTGACATTAATTACTAGTGGCTACTTTTACAGAAGGTTTTGTAGCGCTTTAAACAGTAATTTGATAGCTTTATTTCATGACCAAGCCCGACAGACAACAGATTACTCAATCTATGTTAAACAGCTCCTAAATTGAGTAAAGTGTGATTTGAATTGAGTCTTAGGGCTTCTGTCCATCAATATTTTCACTCCACTACAGGAATATCAATAGTTGACCATCAGTGATTCAGAATCTCACTTCCATTATTTGCTCTGTGGAGTTCTTGGATGGTCTGCTTCTGCTTGTCTGTGGTTTTGAATATCTAATTTTCGTGTCTCTTTAACAGACATTTGTTATTCACTGTAAAAGGTTAGCACAACCTCTAATGAATTTAAAATTTGGTTGCCATGATTTTCTATAAACGCAATTACTTCCTTTTTTTTTTACTGCTTCTTGCTCTTTTCCACCTTATTCTTCTTGAAGTGTATCAAAACTTTGGGTTAAGAATTGAACTGAACTTTTGGCTCCACTAGCAGTAATGAACGTCCTCTTGATATCACCACACAAATCTTCAGCCTTGTGGGGTTTTTTTTTGGGTCCCCCCCAAAAAATAAAAAACCCAACCAAACCCAAACTTACAGAACAGAAGAACATTTAGGAAGGATAGCTTGCTATTTCCTTGGAATTGTGACTCCCTGGTCATGTAGGGAAAAAAAATCTCAATGGTTTCTACTTTGAAGCAACTGGACTGTTCTTTGTAGTGATTACTGCCATTGTTCTGTAATACAGTATAATTCCTTCAACATACAATCACAGCAACAAATGAGTCAGAACATCCTAAAATATGATAATGTAAATGAACACTTCAGCCATTCTACTGATAAGGATGTTTTGGCTCTGATATTAAGTAAAGAGAGTCTGTGAGGGTGCACGTCTCTAAGAGCTCTTATCAAGACGCTGTTTTAAAATATAAAGTACTGTATTACCTTAAACTGCTTAATGTGTTGGAAATAATTTATCTGGCCCTTATTTGTTAAGATTGGCTGCATGTTTGGCCTTGCCTAGGTGGTGAAAACATAGTTCACCTTTCAGATCTGAAAAAAACCCCTTATACTGTAATGTATATTTACATCATGAACACTTGGAAGCCTGTCGGTATACTGAAGGACAATTTGTTGCATGAACATTTTACATATTTCCTTTTAGCATTACAACAGTTGTGAACCAATTACCTCAAGTATGGAACATGCCAATGGAACATGAACCTTCACTTCACTAGGACAGAGGCTTTGGCATTATTGTGCCAGGGTAAAGTAGCTATGGACAGCATCCTAACATACTTGCCAGGATTTATTAACATATCACTCAAAAATTACTTCAGTTCAGCATATTCTATTTAATTTCTTTCAAATAGGAACTTATTGGAAATGGTAAAGTTGTTGGCTTTTGTGGAACTCTGACAGCAAATCAGAATGCTGATTTATAAACCAAATAATATTAATCAAAACTAAAACAACTGTAACTAATAGTTTGGTTTTTAGCACCGTGAGCTACTTAATTTTTCTCTTTCTCAAGTTTCCCAAACAGTTAGATGGTTTTAAAACCCAGTACTCAATACTTTGTTTTGTAAAAGCCAATATATTTTTAGAAAGCTATGAAGCATAAAGAAATGAATTTAAAACAAATACAAGAGAGTGTTTCTTTCTACAGTAAGTAGTGAACTTGTGGGAAGTGTTGCTGCAGGAAGCTGTGGAGGCAGATGTTAAAGCAGCTTCAAAAAGAATTTGTAGGCAATGGCTCTATGACCAGATACTAAAGGGAAGAGGCAAGCAGGTATCCTCGAAAATCCCTTCACGCTCTTTCAGCATCCACAATGTTGTAGTAGGGAAGAGATGACAGAAAATGGGCAGATGGTAAAAAATGGAACAGATCCAAGACATGGCCAGAGACAGACTAATCTAGCAGCAGAGGTTGCTGTCCAGCACCAATGGAGAAGGGGATCTCTGCAAGGGATGTTTTCGCTCACCTTGAGTCTCTGTGAGAGACCAAGGAGTACAGAACAGTGGTAAGCTCTGGTCATCCACGTTCCATCTCATCTTGTCCCAGCTGCTCTTTCTCACAGGAGTGCAAAGACTCCACTCTCTCCTACACGCTCTGCTGCTGGCAAGTCACCATGAAACTACTACCATGTTATTCCGTGGTGAGAAAATAGGTCTGGAGAGATTCTTAAAATTTTACTTATTTATTTATTTTTACACCAGGTATTACTTTAGCAGGTGATTACTTAAGTGGGAACAGTCAGTGCGTTTTCTGTTGGCACTCCTTTCCTTGGAAAAAGGAATACTGGTCACAGCATCACTGGTGGGTGACTCACCCCCCTTCCAAACTTGAACTAGGCCAATAACCTGTATAATATGAGCTAGATCCTCTTCCAAAGTGTCAGATGCAACGTGCAGGCCCAGCACTTCCTTCCTTCACGAGAAAATGTTCTCCACATTGTCAGCATAGGCTGATCTGGTCCCATTCCTCCTCCCTCAGAGAACATTCAGCAGATAAAGTCCAAGATGAGACAAAGACAGCTGAGTAGAACAATACCACCCCTGAGCGCTGGGAAGCCCTCCACTGAGTACCCACTCACACAGCTGTGGGTAGCAGTGGATTGCCACATACTCCGGGACACACTCAGTCTGGACATTGTCACTACCTGGGCCTAGTTCTTGGACAGCTGGCGTTCATTTTCTTGGTGAAGGAAGGGGACTTCTGTGATCTGGAAAAAAACTCATATTCAGTATTGTGTGTGTGGTACAGCACATTCCCCCCTTCATTTTACTTGTAACCTCCTCTCTCAGTACACTAAGAAAGCCACAGAATTCCCTTGCCAGATGCCTCCTGACCCTGTCCAGTAAAACTGTTCACAGCACTGTGGGAAGGAGTCGAGGTGGGGGGAAAGGAAGGATTCTTTCCAGTTGCTTAGCTTGTCATATCTTTGGAAAAAAGCATTTGGTTCTTCCTTGGCTACTTTTAGGCAGCAACACATGCTGCCAGGAGTGTTTCACTCAGCATTTTCCATTGGCGCTCTTCCTTATACTTTTAACCATTTAATCCCTTGTTGGTTTTTTGTTGTTGTTGTTAGTGGTCCCTCATTGTAACATTTCACCCACATTCTTCTTTTCAGAAAGTGCTTTTTGGTTCTCTCAGGAGAGGTGGATCAATCCAGCTCTAGCAAAACCTAACAGTAGTCAGAAGCAGATGCCCAGTTCCAAGACGGCACTGATATGCTTCTGCTCTGTCATAACTCCCTCCAATATTTAGCCCTTTCTGTGACAGAACTGCTTTCATGTAGCTAGCATACAGCATTAATAATGTCCAGCTAACATTGTGTAAATGAAATGGCAGAACCACAGAAGTCAGCATTGCCAGGGACAGCACTCTAGTATATATGACAAGTTCTATTACTCAAAAATTACTTCAGTATAGTCTATTTAATTCCTTTCAAATAGGAACCTATTGGGGGAAAAAAAAAGTTTTATTTCTGAGTCACAGTTGTATTTGACATCCAGTGGCACTTCTGTTTTCCTTTCTTTTAAGGAAATTTGAATCACACAAGTGTCAGTAGAAATTAAGCTATGAGTGTCTAAACCAAATGCAATTATGATCAACATACAGAGCACAAGTTCCTGACAGCAGCAATCTGCATCAGAGCTAACCTCCAAAAGCAAACACTTTTCTGTAGTGCATACATATAACAATTCAAACCTCTTAAAAATGTCTGACTATAAACACCACTTTTTAAATAAGCTTAGCGTTCCTTTACAAGATAATGCCTTATTTTGCAAACAGAAGTTTGAAGATAACCACGAATAGTTATTAGATATCTTTCCCAGAAAAAAAAAAAAAATTATACCTGCACATAGGCCTTTAACAGTCTACTGCCTTATGATGGCACAGTGGTTTTCTGACTGTGCATGAAATTGTCTAGGTGTAACAGATCAACACCAGTTTGTAACGTGTAGTCTCCAGACAGTTACTGCATTAAAAATTTTTAACTTTGGGTTAAGAACTTTTATTGTAAACCCATTAAAACCTAAAATATCCATGTTTGTAATTTTTCAGCACTTTCAGCAGTCAATATTGAACAGGACCTCCTTCCATTTTTGCCAATGAGAGCATACCTTAAGTCATTCCTCATCAGCTGGTCCATGGAAATTAACCTTCTGCAAAAGAAAACACTTCAAGCTAATGCCCTTTACTTCTACAGTTAGAATTGAAGCACTATTCAAGTTACCTCTAGTCAGCTGGCAAGTATTAAATCACCAAGCTATGACAATATGATTGCATGCTTCTCTGAAAACTATGGGAACTTTGATGGCAATCACAGCAGGCAGAACATTTAGCCTCGGATATCCCTGCTACAGAGGAAGGAAAATAAAGAAAATCCAACCCCTGCACCTTTTTAAGAGATTTGTACTCAGTCTATAACCCACAACCACCTTTGAAAATGTCAGTTAAAATACAGTAAAAAAAATTCAAATATAGGAGTGTAGTAAAACCTACACAGAACGATCTCTTTTCCACTTGCTTTTTAATCATAACATTTGCTCATTTTCCTTCATCTACCTTAGCTTAAGTCTCTGCCTCCTTCCACACGAGTTCAGATTTTTTCTACAGCTTTGATATACAGGGAGCTATTTAGCCTTACTATGGTCCCAATCCTGTCTGTCCAATCAATTTATGTTCCTGGACAGGTTTCCAGTGCCATAAATTTGAAATATCTTACTCAGGCTAAAAGTTAACACTAAAACTCTAGAGTGTCAAAATATCTTTTCTATGAATTACTATTGTCAGCTAATTAATTCTGAAACTAAAAACCATTTTGTTCTAAGTATTGGATCAAACATATACACTCAATATGACTATCTACATGACTGAATATTCTAACACCATTGAGAAGAAAAGAAACATTGTTGAGAAAAGAATACCAATTTTCCAATTAATTCATTTAAAATAAAGTAACCATGGAAGTTTTTACCTAATTTTTCAGTAGTTAATTGTGTTTCTGGGTAGGCCTGCTGGTAACAGGCTGAAAGCTGGTAAGTAGTGCTGGTCCTCAACACCTGAACCCAGGCAAAATAAATTAATATTAAGAGTCCTTAAATCAAACTTGGTTTTCAGCATGTGTATTCATATACTTAAGAACTCTGACCAATCTAATCTTTTCGAGGTTTATGATTTGGCATGCTACCATCCCATAATGAAGTGGAAGGGACTGGAATATTATAGCATTTTGTCCAAACACTATTCATACATAAACGACTTTCTGCCCCTTCAACTCCCAGCCCCTCTTATTTGGGAGGGTTGAAAGCAAACCCTTCCTAGGAAACCTGCTGCTCTGTTACTCACTGTTTAATAAGTTCTTTCATTTCTTTAAGCAAATATTTTAAGAGGTGCCAACTGACTTAAAAATTAAAGAAAACATACACAAAAGGTATTTCTCCA
>WAAD01001337.1:0-14257 GCA_013389945.1 Fregata magnificens
GATCCTCTGCTCCGGAGCCCTTCGCCTCGGTGGCTCGGCTACTTCTTTGCCATTATTCAAACTGTTAATATTGAATTGCACCATCTTCACAGGAAAATGAAGAATGATCCCACCTAGTATGTCTCTCTCATTTTAATACAAGTTACTGATGAAAACTGTTTAGACATGGGGATTTTTTTTAGTCAGTGTTGCACTCAGATGAGAGTGAGACATGATGAATTAAATCTTGCAGTCTTTAATCTCATAAAACCAAAGCGAACACCAAGTATAACTTACCTTTAAAGAGTGCCACAGGGAAAAGGGGCCCCAAAATGACAAGCATTTAATTAAAAGCTGGTGAGTAAACAATGTGCAGATGTTTGTGTTTGCTTACTTCAGGCACAGTAAGCTCACCCTAAATGAGGGCAATAGGTTCCACTGTAGTGCACCAGAGTTAGAAAGCTAGTAAGAATAGAAGACCATATTCAAAAATCTTCTCCTAAGTGGTAAGAATTTATAGTCAGTTGAGAAAATACTTAAGACATTTCAGACTTTTTTCTTGTATTCTGAAAAACTGAGCGACTTTTTAATTATGGACTATATATATCTACATTCTTACTAAGAGCTGAACTAACAGAAACTCTTAGCAAAGCCAGTGACTCTAGCTATATTTCCAATGAAAAGCAAGCAGCAGGCAACCAAGTGGGAGGAACAGCAACGAGTAGCTAGAGGGAGGAGATAGCAAAGTGGGACACAGCTAATGCAGAGCAGCAGAGCAGGAAGCAGAACAAGAAATAGCAAAACATGGCTAGACAGACAAGGCACATATAGTTAAGTGAGGAATGCACAGTGTGAGAGGCTGAGGGAAGCCAGTCACACCAAACATTCGGCATCTGCTTAAATTGAGCTTTTGTCTCTAGAAGTACTTAATCTGAAGGTGTAAGATGACTGTACTTAAAGGAAAGGGAAGGAAACTAGGTGGTCTAAACATTTATTTCACTGGAAGAAAGAGCTGCAAACTAGTTATACTCCCTGTATTTTATTTAGAAATTGGATGTGGTATGTCACCATATTTCTCTACCTTATTAGTATATTTTTTCTCAATTTAATGAAAACATGTTCTGTGAATCAAAACAATTCATACTTGTGAGTGGTGAAAATCAGCTCACTGAGTATCCGGAAGTTTAATTCAATTTTCCTATATTTTTTGGTGAGAGTTGTTTTAACTTTGAGCCTAACCCTTCCTTCTGCAGTCAAATCCTGGCAGAATTGTTACATAATATTGCAGAAATTCATACTTGCAGAAAGAGAAATAGCCAATTTTCCTAACTTTATCTTACTTTTTATTTTACTTTACTTTTGGTATCCAGAAATATACTTCTGGTTTAGAGAGGTATCACAACTCTTCCCTGGTTAAGCCGAATGCTGCATGACATTTTCTCTGGAAGATGAACTATATAAGTAGCTAAAACTTTTCCAATTATAAAGATTTATCTGTCAGGGAAGGTAGCCAAGGGTGACTCTTTGATGTTGTGGCTGCTTTAATATTGGTTTAGACAAAAAAAAAAAAAAAAAAAAAAAAAAAGGTAAGACAGACTTAGACTGTCGCAAGCTAATCAAGGAACCTCATTTTCTGGTTTAGTTCTCCTCTTTCTGAAGAGATTTAAGCCATAGATATCATCCCAGAGAAGTTTGTTACAACTAAATCATAAGGCACCAGGACAAGTGGAAGGAAGCTGGAAGTGGGGGTGGAATTCAACCTCTGACAGTTTTAGAAAAACAGTAGAACATGGCCTTGAAAAAAGCTGCCTTACTCCAAGGTAAGTGTTAATTCAGTCATAGGCTGAATAGCTATTCTTAAGTTCCTTTTTGTTATCTCAATAACTATACAAATATTTTTCAGAAAGTTAGTTTATTCAGAATCAGAGGAAACTTCAAAGTCACTTAAGATGTGAGAAGGCATGACTGAAGAAAACACAGAGAAGATCGTAACTTAATTCTTTCAAGGATTCTGTAATTGCTTTAATGAAAAGCTAAGGGAGGAAGGGTCAGAAAATTGTTACACTTTTTTATTGACACACTTCTACTTTTATCCTCTGGGTGAGTTTATTAGTTTTGTGCTTAGTATCCCACTAAGCATATCAATTAGTGGAACAGGATAATGAAGCTTGTATCACCTCAAAACCACTTCTTAAATGGATGAAAAATAGATAACAATCAGTCTTGTACATTAAAATTTTCATTGCAAAAATCATTATGTGTAATTTGTATTCTTGCTCACAGTGTCTGTATTTAGCTTGCTTTCTTTTTCCTGTTCTGAGTGTATGTTCGTTCACAAAGGGGGTTTTTATCATCCATAAGCAGTGTGGATGTTGCAGTTATTCTCTTTGCAAAGGGATAAACAAGAGCAACAAGGTCTTCTGAATCTCTCTGCAAATTTCTATCCCAAAGACCGATCATGATAATGTAATATTCACAATGTCTATCATCAAGTATGCAGGAAGTAATATATCAAGTTTCTTTCAACCCAGGATTTGTTCCCAGATTGTAGGCTCTGTTACAAATTAATCACAATTCAGGATTACAAATTACCATTTATAATAATTTTCCAAAGTATTCACATTGCTGAAACACTGGCACTAGTGAATTCATTTACCAGTGGTAGTTTACCAAATATCTCAGATAAGAGATTGCTTGTGGAAATAATTCTGAGCTATCCATCAAGAATGACTTAGATAAGGTGGTAGAGTGACTCCTGCATATTACTTAGATGTAGAGTTAATCAGGGGGGCTCCAGGGTGAGTAAGTATATTCAGTACCACTAGAAGCACAAATTTAATACCTTGAGAGAGTTTAATAATGGTGACACCTGCTGCAGCCTCAAGAGCAAGACATAGAAGTACGTGATCTTACATTTCTGTGCCATCAAGTTTTTTCCACCATCTTAAAAAAATGACAACTCTGGAAGGTTATAGATACTTTTATAAGAAATTTAATTATTGACAATTTCTTATTTAGGACCTTGTCTCTTCCTTAATATGTCAGGCACATTTTTATTAGAAAAAATACCTTTCTTACTTGTCCAGCCCACCTAGATACGGGTTGCCAAGGAGAGCAGCACAGTCAGATTGGTTCCTCAGAGGCCTTTCCTGCCTTTTTCACATGTGTGATCTTGACTAGATTGTCCATTGAACAAAATACAGGCAGAAACAGTCCATCTCCCTTTTCTAAAAATACATGTGGTTCTATTTTGCATTACACTATGAGATTATTTGACACAAGTATGGTTGCAAACATAGTTTAGGCTGATCAGCTGCTGGTCACAAAATCAAAGAATGGAATGATTGAGGTTGGGAGGGACCTCTGGAGGTCATCTTGGCCACCACTCCTGCTCAGGCAGGGCCACCTAGAACATGATGTCCAGGACCATGTCCAGATGGGTTTTGAATATCTCCAGGGATGGAGATTCCGCAATCTTTCTGGACAACATGCACCAGTGCTCAGTCACCCTCACAATAAAAAAGTGTTTCCTGATGGAACCTCCTGTGTTTCTGTTTGTGCCCATTGCCTCTTGTCTTGTCACTGGGCACCACTGAAAAGAGCCTGGCTCTGTTCTCTTTGCACCCTTCCTTCAGGTATTAATATACATTGATGAGATCTGTCCTGAGTCTTCTCTTCTCCAGGCTGAACAGTCCCATCTACTTTTCCTCACATGAGAGGTGCTCCAGTCCATTCCTCACCTTAGTGGTCCTTTGTTGGACTCTGTCCAGTATGTCCATGTCTCTCTTGTAGTGGGGATCCCAGAACTGGCCACAGCACTCCAGGTATGGCCCCACCAGTGCTGAATAAAGGGGAAGGATCACCTCTCTTAACCTCTTGGCAATACTTTGACTAACACAGCCCAAGATACCATTCACCTTTTTTTTTGTGGCAAGGGCATATTGGTAGCTCACGTTCAACTTGGTGTCCACCAGGACCCCCAGGTTCTTTTACACAAAGCTGCTTTCCAGCCAGTCAGCACCCAGCATGTAGTGGTCCATCATGAAAAGTTTGTCATGTATTACTGGAAAATAACTGATGTGAGTCTGTGTGCTTTCCATGAGATACATTGCTCCTGAATGACATTTCAGTGGTGTTCATCCCACCTAATTTCAAGTATCCACAAACTAAGAGATTGAATTCACCCTCTTGTGAGAAAAATATAGAAAGGATTGATTATTTATAATACTTCTTATCTCCTGAACAAGAAGTATTTAACAAAGATGTAGGCACTTCTACATGTAAAAGCCTAAGCTCAAGAAAGTAATTTAGAAAAGCCCAATCTAGTTTTATAGGAAATTAGACATTATGCTAAGGGGGAGAAAGTAATCAAACAAACAAACAGGAACAAACAAACAAAACCCCCACCTTTTGGGGGGCCTAACAGCTATGCTATTGGGAATGCTCAATTGTCAACTGCACTCCTGTCTTTCCTAATCTTATTCCCTAGGCACTCATCTTTTGCCTAACATCATTTCACATTGAGCACTTGTAGCTCCTAGGTCCAAGAGGAACTTAGATATAAATGCTCAGACTGCAACAATGAGAGTTGTGCACTCTTTGCAACACAGCTTAATGATCAGACCAGTCACTCATTAAGTGGGAGAACTGAGTTCTCTGTCTTATTTGAAATCCATAGCTCTCCCACCCTATGAAAGTTCCTTACTGAAAGATAAAAAGCTGATAACTGGAAGAATACTTTTTAATGCACTAGTCAAAGGCACTGGGTAACCAGAAATAACAACATTCTGAAGCCATAAAAATGGGAAGATTAGGTCTTCATTGCTGGGTACAGAAGTGAGGAATGAAATACCAGGAATTCGGCTCTCTGGTCTTTTACCTTTGATTGCTGGGTTTTTTTCAGTTTGTTATAATTTGCTGGGGTTTTGTTTGTTTGTTTGTTTGTTTCCTCCAGTGATAATATTATGCAAAACATAAAAATAATCAAGGAATCAAAACCATGAAAATAAACATTCTCACACACCACATATCGTTACCAATTCATGCCACTGACCTGGTTTGTTCTTATCACTACCTCCCTTATCATATGTTGGTCAGATTTTTATGTTCTGGTTTGTGTCTCCTTTGGCCTTACCCTTAAAGGAGCAGACACTCTCCTTCCACATACCCTAACACTCAGCTAGTGAACATCATGACTTGCTGCTGTCTCCACTTTTGTTTTTATTGTAAAATTGAGTAAATCATTTTGTGAGAGAAAACTTTATAACCACTCAAGAACACATAAATCTTTGGGTTAGTAGCAGAGATTTAGCTCAAATTTGCTCAGTGTTCATACATTACTTTCCAAATTGAAACTATCAGTATGTCTGGGAGGCTATTTTTGGGCTGTCAAAATGGATTGTTTCTCATAGATAAGGTGAAATTTAGAGTAACTTTTTGGTAGATAGAAGAGGGATGTTAATCCACAAATAATTTAACAATTCATAAAAAAATAACATGCAAATTGTTTTGTTTCATTCCCCAATGGATGGGGATGGGGATGTCACCAGTTCTACAAAAAGAACTTTATAACCAAATCTTCAGTTAGATTTTCCAACAGGGCATGCTATAAATCTGACTATCGAGTACAGATGATAAACTATCAAGTACAGGTGATAACTCATATGTTGTCAGTGTTTCAAATCCAACAGAGAGCTTTGCCAGTATGTCATATATATATATCAAACTTCTTGGAAACTTTTTGAGCTCAGCATATACAGTTGCGGCTTTAACATCAGGAGAAGATTTAATCTGTCATTTGTAATACTTAATGATTTTCTTGGAGGGCTTAGTATCCCATAGTAGATTGAAAGACCTGAGTATGACAGATTACAAAGTTGAATATATAATTAATCAGAGGTGAAACAGTTAAATTTGCAACAGTATGAGCATCTGTAGTGACTGAAATTTAGATCTGCCTTCACTGTAATTGGGATTCAGGCTACTAGAGTCTGGTTCTATTCCACTATCATCAATAAAAATTTGGAAAAAAATTGCACTTGACCTATATTGAGAGGGCAGGAGAACCAGACATTTCAGTGAATATTATAAAAACGTTCTATGGAATGACATTTAGAGACCTATGGTGAGCAGCTTCCTGGCACTAATTTTCTAGGAACAGAAGTAGAAACAGAACAAATTACTCAGAGGAAGTAAAAAGCAGAAAAAGTAAAAAGCAGAAAAACTAGAGCATTGACATGCTAATTTCTATTTTCCTACAGTATTTCCTATTCTAATAGACTACAGTGAATTCCAGATAGGAGTCCTCAAGAAAGAATGTGGTGATTATACCAAATATCAATCAAACAAAGAAGATTAATACTATTATCTTGATGCCATGATGTTAATTTAAAGGTTTCTTTACTTTTTTCAGTAGGTTACTTTACTTTCGTTAAATACTGTTATTATTAAATGAGTAAATTTTTTTACAATAGCAGGAAAAAAAACCTCCAGCAGAATAAATAACAAAGATCTCAGACCACTAAGAAAGGTATTAAGCCAAAACCAGTATAGATATGAGTATACTTTCTGACGAAGACACAGACTGTCTCTTGGGGGTCTTCTTTTCAGTTTTGTAAATAAAACATTAGACATAAAATTTTGGTTGTAAGCATAGAAAAGATATTTCATTGTGAAGATATGTCATCAAAGTATATGAATATAAAATTTAATTTAATTTCTCCATAATTAGACAGTAACACTGTTCTCAAGTGTGTCTTGATATGCTGAATAGGAAATATGCTGAATAGTATTTAGTCTTAAAAACCTCTGAAAAAAAACCTGCCAGGCCCCTGGCCCCCTTCCTCTCCCTCCCAAAAACTCCAGAGGTTACTTTTTCTCAGTCATTTCTTTCATACAAAAAAAAAAAAAAAAAAAGGTGGGGGAATCCCAGCAACAATAACAACAAAAGGTTTTTATTTGTTGAGTGTGAAAATTTATTTGAACACATTGCAAATTCATTTCCAATCAAGAAAAATTCATTCAATTTAGATTGTTTATTCTCTGAGAAAAGAAATAAGACCTCACTGGAAAGCTGAATCTTTTTCTGCACTTGAATATATTGCTTGCTGGAGCATTTGTCACATTCCTGAAGCAGTAATTGGATGTTCAGATGCTGGTTTTTATAATTTACTGTTTGTTTTTCGGTTATACTTAAGATATGTTCAGGATTCAACTCCTCTCTTACTTATTAACCATATGCAGAAAGAAAAGCGAGTATTTTTTTTCTGAAAAAGCTTTTGACCCTGTTGTTATCTCCTTATCCACAGCTTGTTTTCTCTAGTTTTAAAACACCACCATATCAGCTACTGAGAGTGTATGATAACTTTTGTATTAGTGTATATTTGTGTATATTTCGTAGACTGTAATGGTTTATGATCTCTTCTCTTTTCTGGAAATGTAGTTTCTACACTCTTACTTTTGTTCCTAAAATTCTAAACACTCATTTCTTTGTCCTTCTGAAACTGAACAAGAAATGCTATGTGTTATTCCTATGATTCGTGATGTTACTTAGTTTTATGTGTGGCTTCACTTTCTGTTCAACTTACAGAACTTTCATCTGAACATGGCCTGCAGTCAGCAATTTATATGTTGGCCAGTGATCTGCAAAATAAGCATCTTTCATAACATCTTTTGACTTCTACAGTTTTACAAATTCCATTCTCTGAATCATCTTGCATCTTGCAAGTGTTAATCTAGGAAGTAAAAAACTTCAGGCACTTACTATTTTAGTTTTTCAACTTTGAATCCCTTCACGTGGCTTGCTTCTGAATAGGTTTGCAAGATATGTTTATCTTCTGCCCTTTAGTATTAGAGTTTGCTGTAGGAAACGATGTTTTATTCCCCCTCCATCAGCTTTAAGCACATAGATTCCATTTTCCTGTTATGGGTATCCAGACTTTGTTATTACCAACACAAATCAAATAATTTCCTACTTACATCTATGTATATACAGTAGAATTTTCTCCATTACAACTCTGATACATAGCTTAGCTGGTCATACAGAATAACACTAGGAAGCAGTTTTAGCATAATGCACTTAAAGTCTCCACTAGTGTCTCCAAAACACACAAGAAATGAGATAAATCCGAACACAGAGCATGTCATAAGTTATCTGCAACCCTAGCCACAACAGTAGTTGTTAACAAGTTTGAATTGACATAAGTTAATGTGAACTTTCCTACATTAATCTGTCTAGATTAATTCATATTTCACTGTTAGTCACTAAAAAAGTTGAATTTATGAAAATTCATATTATAAATAGTCTAACAGCTTACCCTTAATGTAAGGCTAAAGCAAAAGTTAGTTTGCTGACAGATGCAGTAATGTAACACACTTAAGCAGAACAGGAAGACACGCTACTACCTTACCGTGAACTTGCCTAAAATAATTCTCTAAGAGTAGAGCAGAGGCAGGTAGTGTCTTTGATTGCCTGGCAGCTGAAACTGTCCTCACAAGATCTAGGAGAGGTGAAATTAGAAAGGTTCTGCTCATTGTACATATTCAACTGATTCCTCCTCCTGCCACTCCCATTTCTTTTATTGTAGGATAATGTCATTTTTCATTAAAAGACCCAACTGTATGTGGAGAGGGCAATTAAACTATGTTCTTACAGCCTCTTCTTAGGTCTTTAAGCGTTTCTTTCCATTCTCTTCATTTATTTCTTTCCCTTGTCAGGCTGAAGCTGAAAAAAGAAAATCCTTATACTCTTCTTTTGTGTGAGCTAGGAACAAAGATGAACTCTGAGTTCTTGTTGAAAAGGTTTTCTCTTTTGAAGCCACATGCTTCCTAAAGAATCTCAGGAATGGATTCCTATCACTGCATTAGTTTAAAAACTGGCACTAAAGGGGAGACAAGGGGTTTGAATGTACAAGACAAATCTATGTAAAACTTAACAGGGGCTAATTGTATATATTTAGAGTGAAGGAATTAATGATTAACAGATTTTGATGATACGTATAGAACTCTCAAACAGATTTAGGCAAGATACAGGAATGACTAAAGAGTAGAGATTCACAGGACCAGTTCTTCAGGTTTATCTCATCTGTTTCTGCATTGTCTTTTATCCTGTCTTCTAGGAGCTTCCTCAGAAAAAACGAACATGTGAAAAATATACACATGAACTATGAAATGGGTGTTTTGCTTTTTTTTCTGTTTGTTTGCTTGCTTTGTCTTTCAAGTATTTACTCTTTTCTGGCTTGATTCTGGATGACTTTCCAAGTGCATGAAATATAAATATTCATTTATACTGGATCTTTTATTTTGACCACATGGAGAATGTTTTAAGCCATTGCAGTACCTGAAAAAACAACTCATTTGATGTAGAAAATTAATTTGTCTACCACTTAACAAAGAATGTAATCAATCAGTTATGACGTTAGTCACACAAACAAAAGTAATTGTTAAGCTAAATTATTGAATGAGTAACATGAAATATATTTAGCCACATCCACTTCTTTCATCAAGAAAATAGTGTCTAGCCATTACCCTGACATCTCTTCAGAAATGAAAGGTTTTGTATGCAATTCAAAGCATGAATTATGTGGACAGTTTGCTAGTATTTTTCTGTAAATCAATTTAACATTTAGAGAACACAAGGGAAAAAAAGGAAAGTGTACTCCATTTTTTTCATAAGAATTAAGTTTTTTTAACTGCAAATTTGGTACCTGTAGAGTCTCTTCTCCACATACTGGTAACAATTTTATAAAGATTTATTATTATATCAGATCCTTCATGCAGTAAGTGATAAAAATAAAGAAAAGAATGGCCTTTCTAAGCACAGCTGTCTATATACTTTCAGAAAATGTTACCTTTCTCTTCTTCTGATGGGTACCATACTATTGCAGAATAAGATTTGGGTGCTAAAAGATACATGACTGATTACATTATCTTAGCCATGGTTGTCGCATGAAAGTTAAGAATATGTTATTGTTGTGTTAGTCTTGTAACTCTGTAACAAGTATGAAGATTCACAAATGACTGAAGAGAAAAAATTCCAAAAGACTAAGGAGGGTCTGTAAACTGATTTTTTTTTTTTTTTTTTTTTTTTTTTAATGATAGACAAGAAACTCATTTGAGTAAATGACCAAGGCTTTCTGGCTAGAATGGTAAAGATAATGTAGTACTTACGAAGAACTCTGTAACTAAATTCCTCTGCAAAAGTGTGAAACAGCATAGCAGAAAGGGCTAATTCAACAACACAAGAAGTTTTAGTTTTATTGCATTAGATTTTTTTTTCTTTTGTGAAGAACAAACTTTAACAAATATCTGTTTTATTTCAATTAAACCTGCTTCTTAAATATTCTTAAATATTATAAAATATTTTATCCTGTAGATCTCTGTTATACACAACCAGAGATACAGGATTTCCCCTGAGCCATTTATTTACAAATAGTTGATTTAACTAAAATTTACCACACCAGCATCAGTTTTGAAATCATTGGCCATGATGAAACTGTAGATAATGTCAGTTTATCTTGAGATCTTAAAAAACCAATGAAAAGCAGGAAAGAACTGAAAAAATGAAAACCCTTTTCCATTGTAATCTTTTACCCAGGTGGCAGAAAGCAACACACTACTGAACCAATACTTGATACATCAGCGTCATTTCAGTATTTCCAAGTGTCATTCCTCTTTTTCCATCGCCCTCCAAGTTTCATTACCCACTGAATAGTTTCTTGCATTTCTGAGTATTGCCTTTCTGCTTTGTGGTCCTGCTTCGGTCAGGAAAATTCTGTTCAGTTTAATAACATGTTCCTGTATGAGTAATACTTTGCGGTAATTCTTCCTTCTCAAAACACTAGAAAAGAATGGTATGTTTTTCCTGTGAATTACAGTATTCTCCTTTTTAGGTTCAAGTTGGACGCAAGATAGAACATAGGGAGTGTCAGCCTTCAGTTAATACGGTTTGTGGATATATCAAATTCCCCAGAAATCTTTAAAAAAATTGAGTATTGTGCAGGTATGCAAATAATGTTAAGAATAAACACCTGAGGACTTCTAATACTATGGGGATTTCTTATTTAAACTATAACTTACCTTCTTCACATGCCTCCTTCAGTTCTTTCCTTGCCAAGCAGACAATAATCTCTTTGATAAGAATCAAGCTGAACAATAGAAGGTCTGTGCTTACTTATAAGATAAAGGACCTGAGTATAACACTGTATAATAAATGGGTATGCTATAGCTTTTAGAAATACCATTTCAACAGACAAAAATATGTATCTTTTTAAAACCTGAAAGGGTGTTGTCAGTTTACCCAATTTTAATTGCAACAGAGGACTGACTGCAAGTGTCTGGAATACAGTGTAGCATAACAGTATTTTCAACACTGAGAATGAAATCTGTAAGAGATCCTTTTTTTACTTCTGAAATACTTTAACGATCCTTTTCCAGTCCAATGAAATTTAGCCCACATTAATGTTGTACTAAATCACCTGAGTAAGCCACAAGACAAAGCACACATATGGAGACATAAGCAAAGACATATTCTCAGGCACCAGATGCTCTTACTACACAAGTTGTTGTCATTAAAATGAACAACACGTATTCTTTGCTTGTGACATTCCATCACTTATGCCAGGTTTCTGATAACAGGCTATTTCCAGGCAGTAGCTCCCAGCTGTGTTGCTTCATTTCTATGCATGGGCTGAATATATGAAGTCAGACTATGCACAGGAGCCAATGTATCTATACTCTGTGCTCTTCTTAGTTTAGGTTTTACCCTGCCAAGTCTTGTTTCTGACACAGAACAGACATATTCTGGTTTTATTTTCCTTTTTTTTTCTTTTCTTCAGTTCTGTGTTTACACTTGACATATAATTATGGAAGAAATGCATTATTTTCACAGAAAAATATTTTATAGAAACTGTTACAGTTCATGTAAGAGATCCTAAAGAAATGAAAAATCTACAACAAATTATGATATGCAGATATACAGAATAACAATAACAAAAAACAAAAAAAACAGTCTCACTACAAGCCAGTTTACTAATACTGACAGCACAATACTCAAGTTTTCGGTTTTCCCAAACCTTGACATTGCTTTTTCCATCATCTTCAATTATTCTTATGAGAGCTGGTTCCTCATATTTTGTTGTTCAGTTGCTCAACAAATTTTGCTATAGTTCACAATAAAAAAACTGATGTGCAAACTGGATGGAAGAAACAAGCCTATAAGTTATAAATCAGAGAATCATAGAATCGTTTATGCTGGAAAAGACCTTTGAAATCATCAAGTCCAACCATTAACCTAACACTGCCAAGTCCACCACTAAACCATGTCCCTAAGCATCACATCTATATGCCTTTTAAATAAATGTCAGGGATGATGAGTCAACCATTTCCCTGGACAGCCTGTTCCAATGCTTAATAACCCTTTCCTTGAAGAAATTTTTCCTAATATCCAATCTAAACCTCCCCTGGAGCAACTTGAGGCCATTTCCTCTCATCCTATTACTTGTTACTTGGGAAAACAGACCGACACCTACCTTGGTACAACCTCCTTTCAGGTAGTTGTAGAGAGTGATAAGGTCTCCCCTCAGCCTCCTCTTCTCCACGATAAACAGCTCCAGTTCCCTCAGCTGCTCCTCGTAAGACTTGTTCTCTAGACCCTTCACCAGCTTCGTTGCCCTTCTCTGGACACGCTCCAGCACCTCAATGTCTTTCTTATACTGAGGGGCCCAAAACTGAACACACTATTCAAGGTGTGGTCTCACTAGTGCCAAGTACAGGGGCACGATCACTTCCCTACTCCTGCTGGCCACACTATTCCTGATACAACCCAGGATGCTATTGGCCTTCTTGGCCACCTGGGCACACTGCAGGCTCATGTTCAGCTGGCTGTCGACCAGCACCCCCAGGTCCTTTTCCTCTGGGCAGCTCTCCAGCCCCTCTTCCCCAAGTCTGTAGTGTTGCATGGCGTTTTTATGACCCAGGTGCAGAACCCAACACTTAGGCTTGTTGAGTCTCATACAATTGACCTTGGCCCATCAATCCAGCCTATCCAGATCCCTCTGTAGAGGCTTCCTACCCTCAAGCAGATCAACGCTCCCACCCAACCTGGTGCTGTCTGCAAACTTACTGAGGGTGCACTCGATCCCCTCGTCCAGATCATTGATAAAGATATTAAACAGAACTGGCCCCAATACTGAGCCCCGGGGAACACCACTTCTGGCCAGCCACCAACTGGATTTCACTCCATTCACCACAACTATTTGGGCCCAGCCATCCAGCCATTTTTTTACCCGGAGAAGTGTACACCTGTCCAAGCCATGACCAGCCAGTTTCTTCAGGAGAATGCTGTGGGAAACGGTGTCAAAGGCTTTACTAAAGTCCAGGTAGACAACAGCCACANCTGGCCAGCCACCAACTGGATTTCACTCCATTCACCACAACTATTTGGGCCCAGCCATCCAGCCATTTTTTTACCCGGAGAAGTGTACACCTGTCCAAGCCATGACCAGCCAGTTTCTTCAGGAGAATGCTGTGGGAAACGGTGTCAAAGGCTTTACTAAAGTCCAGGTAGACAACAGCCACAGTCTTTCCCTCATCCGCTAAGTAGGTCACCTTGTCATAGAAGGACATCAGGTTAGTCAAGCAGGACCTGCCTTTCACAAACCCATGCTGACTGGGCCTGATCACCTGGTTGTCCTGTAAATGCCATGTGATCGCACTCAAAATGATCTGCTCCATAACCTTCCCTGGCACTGAGGTCAGACTGACAGGGCTCTAGTTCCCTACGAGTTCTGGCCCTTCATGGGTGTCACATTTGCTAACCTCCAGTCAACTGGGACCTCCCCAGTTAGCCAGGACTGCTAATAAATGATTGAAAGTGACTTGGTGAGCACTTCTGCCAGCTCCCTCAGTACCCTTGGGGGGATCCCATCTGGTCCCATAGACTTGTGTGTGTCTAAGTGGTGTAGCAGGTCGCTAACCATTTCCCCTTTGATTATGGGTGCTTCATTCTGCTCTCCGTCCCTGTCTTCCAGCTCAGGGGGCTGGGTATCCCGAGCCTAACTGGTCTTACTATTAAAGACTGAGGCAAAGAAGGCATTAAGTACCTCAGCCTTTTCCTCACCCTTTGTCACTCTGTTTCCCCCCATATCCAATAAAGGATGGAGATTCTTCTTAGCCCTCCTTTTGTTGCTAATGTATTTATAGAAACATTTTTAATTGTCTTTTACAGCAGTAGCCAGATTAAGTTCTAGTTGGGCTTTGGCCCTTCTAGTTTTCTCCCTGC
>WAAD01001337.1:15128-57973 GCA_013389945.1 Fregata magnificens
AGAATGAGGGGAAAGGCCAAAGTCTGCCCTCCAGAAGTCCAAGGTGGCAGTTCTGCTGCCCCCCCTCCTTACTTCTCTGAGAATTGAAAACTCAGTCATCTCATGATCACTATGCCCAAGACGGCCTCCACCCATCACATCACCCACAAGTCCCTCTCTGTTCGCAAACAACAGGTCCAGCAGGGCACCTTCCCTAGTTGGCTCACTCACCAGCTGTGTTAGGAAGTTATCATCTTCCACACACTCCAGGAACCTCCTAGACTGTTTCCTCTCCACTGTAAATGTTAACATCTGTTAAGTTGAAGTCCCCCATGAGAACAAGGGCTAGCGATTGTGAGACTTCTCCCAGCTGTTTATAGAATATTTCATCTGTCTTTTCATCCTGGTTGGGTGGTCTATAACAGACTCCCACCATGATATCTGCCTTGTTGGCCTTTCCCCTGATTCTTACCCATAAACACTCGACCCTTTCATCACCATCATCAAGCTCTAGACAGTCAAAACACTCCCTAACATACAGAGCTACCCCACCGCCTCTCCTTCCTTGCCTATCCCTTCTGAAGGGTTTATAGCTATCCATTGCAGCACTCCAGTAGTGCAAGTCATCCCACCATGTTTCCATGTTTGCAACTATATCATAGTTTTCCAGCTGCACAATAGCTTCCAACTCCTCCTGTTTGTTGTCCATGCTGCGTGCATTGGTGTAGATGCACTTCAGTTGGGCTATTGATCCTGTCACCTTTTTGGGGGAAGAAGCCCTTATTCCTACATGACCGTTCTCAGGCACTTCCGTGGTTACAATATACATCAATATACATATACATACATATATACATCCATAACCCTTGCATCTTTGTTGCCTCATGGATCTCCATCCCTTACCTCCACTGAGACAGCAGACCGAAGGACCTCGCTGGCACACTGTCCCTCAAACATAACTCTCAACTTCTTAAACAAAAAGTCAGGTCAACCTCTAACAACATTCAGATCAACAGACTTCTCAATATCAAAGGCCATTTTTATAACAAAACAGGAAAGAAAAACAGGGTTGGAAAGCTAAGCCACATCCAAAATTAATTATGGTGCCTGGCTGTATGAGGGAAATTCAACGTTCATGAGTGCTAGAAACTGCCCAAGGAATTATACCTGCATTACTGTCTAATGGAAAATGAATGGACGGCTCAGAGGAACTGCAGCTCTGACTTCTCCAAACTAAGTACTCCGTCTACAGCTCTGGGGAGTCAGCCTCATTCTTATTTGGTCTTCTGGCCTGATGTAGGGTATTTTTTGCATTGAACACTATATCCAAACTCCTCCACAGCCTCCCAAATGCACACTGTCCTGAGATTAATTTATGAGAAGTTAACTTTAGGTTTCCCTACACACAGCTTGTCTGCCAGCAGGGTAGCTCCTTCGTGCGTTGAATAATCGTATCATCACAGTAGTCAGAAAACTTTGTGAGGTTAAACTCTTAATGGATGGCACCAGAACTTTGGCCAGTGTGAAATGGACACATTCCTTAAAAAAAGAAGAAAAGCACCTAAAGATTTTCAACATTTACAGCTAGGTTTTGTCAGAATTAAAATAAAAGAGGGAAAATCTTTAAAATACAGAAAATTCAGGTGTGTTGTATAAAACATTAAAATTGAAAGATTTGAAACAAATCTGTTTTTCTGCCCACTGTGTCCCTGCCAGTCCTTTAGGGTACATCTTTCAATCCTAAATTCAGTACCATTTAGCACCTTTTTCTGGTTCCTCAGGGAAAGCTTTTTACTTTGTCATCTTTGTCATGTTTGCCATCTGACCTTGTTCTTCGTAATAACTTTTCAGTCCCTACATGTGCAGAGGCATCCCTTCTTCCTACATCATTTCCTCCTCACCTGTTCCAGATTACATCCCGCAGATTCCTGTAACTGAGCATATGGAGTTGCTTGTGAAGAAGGAGTAATCTATAGATCTTTCTAATGGTTTCAGCTGATACAACCCTAAAGGCAAAGTCCACAGACTCCATCTACACAGAGCCTTTTACCAAGATGTAACATCCCACAAATTATATATCAACAGCTACAGTATCTGGTATAGACGTGAGCAACACAGACTGGCCAATGTTCTTGGCCCAGAACTGTTGCTTTGGCCAGAGCACGGGAAAAAAAGGACAAAACTTTAATCTCCTAAGTATAGAGGCTTATTTTTTCAAAATGTCTCTGTGAAAGACATTCAGACATATGAAAACATGGTGAATCATCAAGACTTATTTTAGATGTCTACCTAAGTATGAGATAAACCATTTAGTTTTTGCCTATTTTTCCTTTTTAACTATAGAGGGTGTAGACAGTACATAATGGATGAAAATCTGGTCAAGCAAATCCAATCTCCAGTGCCTTTCCTACTTATGGAATTCTCTGAAAAATATTACTTTTTATTTCTATTACAGTTAAGACACTAATGAGCTTTTTGTTTTTAAAAAAGCTTTTGATATAAATTGAAGATATTATGACATAGAAAGATTGATACTAAATAGAAAATTCCAATCAGTTGCATATTTCAATGGCTAAATCTGCAACAAGCAAAAGATTTCAAAGGCTTATGTTATCAAGAATGATTTTGACGTATTTGTAGAGTGATGTGATGGGTTGACCCCATCCAGCATCTAAGCATCCACACAGTGGTTCTTACTCTCCTACACCCAAGCAGGATGGGGGAAAGAAGAGGAACAAAAGCTGAAAACTCATGGGTCAACATAAAGGCAGTTTAGTAAAGTGAAAGAAAGAGAGAAAAAACAGGTGATGCAAAGACAACTATTTACCACCTCTCACAAGCAGACTGATGCCCAGCAAGTCTCCAAACAAGGGCCACATTGGAGGACAATGCCACCGCTTTTTAGTCTACCACCAGTTTTTATTGCTGAGCATTACATTATATAGTATGGAATATCCCTTTGTCCAATTTCAGGTCAGGTCTCCCAGCTGTGTTCCCTCCTAAATTCTTGCCCACCTCCACCCTACTTGCTCTGGAGTAGGTCAAACTGGCGGGGGGGAGGGGTGGGAACAAAGGCGGGAAAAAAAGAGTAAGCCTTGATCCTGTTGTAAGCAATGTTTAGCAATAGCCAAAACACTGGTGTGTCACCCACACTGTTTAAGCCAGCAACCCAAAACACAGTACCATATGGGCTGCTATGAAGAAAGTTAATTCCATCCTGGCCAGACCCAGTACAAGTGCCTTCTTACTTCCAAATCAAAAGAGAATCTAGTTTTGAACATGAATCCATAGTTCCTCAAGTAGATTTTTTTACTACTACAAGCAAAATTTTGATTCAATCAGAAAAGGTAATGACAGACACCTATTTTTGTCCTAGAGCAAGAATGAACTATCTTGATTGGACTGCAGGAAGTACTCTGCACAGTATGTCCCATAATACACCATGGAAATACATCAGCTGCTAATTGTATGAGAAAGCATGTTACATTCTCCAAGTTCTGCCAGTTCGTTTATCAGCAACAGAAGGTGGTACACATTTTGCTCATGCTTTGGACGTGGGAGTGGGAGGTAATCATAAAGAGGCTAGAGGAAGATGCTCAGGTGCTTAAGTAGTGTCATGAGCGTTTTAAGCCAAGCAATTATACTCAGTGAGGCATATGAAGTATGCAGGATATTTTTTAATTCAGAAATTATGTCACATGAAATTGTAGAGTCTGTATAAAATGAAAAAATCTCAGTGGCCTGTTAGACAGAGATTTATTTCTTGTCCTTCCTTGACATAAAAACAAAGTTACGCCCCTAGCCCATAACTCTGTTTGGCAGATATATCAGTTTGTTCTCAAAACTACGGTTCTCAGCCTTTAGCTTTCAGGATTGTGTCATTCAGCTCTTGTTACTGTAACTGCTAACAGAGTGATGAGATTCTTGGGGGATAGTACTCCTCAGTGTGACTAAGGCAGGATGATATCCTCATCGATGTTGTTATACTACATGTTAGGAGTGTATTTGAAAGAATAGCTGTAGAAGCAGCACTGAGAAATAACAGATAGTCCAGACTGATCTCATGTTTGACAAGAACAGAAAGACTTAGCTTCTCTGAAAAGATCAATATGACTGACTAGGAAAGCTAAAAGTGCAGACCTGGAGGTAAGCTACAGTCAGCAGTTGCAGTGAATACCACAGCTCTCAGAAATAAGACTAATCTACTCAACAGCAGCTTCTGACATTGCAAGCAGCTGGAAAAAACAAAGACTCAGCAAAGAAAAAAAAAGTACACAAAAACTTTTTCTGTTCCTTCTGCACTTGAGGAGTCAGCATGATTCAGTTAGGTGAGAAATAAGCCTTTTGTTGCTTTGCTTTAACTGCTAATTTTCTTTTATACCTGATTTTATTGTTACTTAGATCACAGAGAATAAACTGACTTGTCAGAAAGAACATAGTTATTGGTGTTCTTTCTGAAAACGGGCATTCTGTCTCCTGCTAATTTTGTTTCTAACACCTACAAGGAGTTTATGTAAAAAAGGTTTAGTATTGATTTTATTATTGGCATAGAATTTCTAGAGTTAAAATACTTTGAACTTGAATTATACACGGTGAGCAAATTCTACATGTTTATAACTTATAAATAATATACTCTAACAAATCATGAATACTTTTTCAGTACTAAAATTATGGAATATTACTATATATTAAAACAAATAAAAAGAAATAAAAATGAAGTAAGATTTTTTATTTGAAATTGCAACTAAGAAGAAGGAAAAAAAACCAAAAAATTGCAGATGATTAAGAAAGCAAATGTGCACTAGCAAGAAAAAAGACAGAAATATCCAAGTGGGAAATCAAAGAATATGAATTTGAAAACAACATCCTTCCCCCAAACTTAAGTCTTCTCATGCCCATTTTCTCACCTCCTTTGTCTTCACACATACAATCTGTTTGCAAGAGAGTTTTTTTAAAGCGTGAAAGAAAGAAACAGAAAGAGTTTTGACTGTTCAAAATCTTGTGACCATATCAGTTCATGTCCTGCTTTCTGGAGACAGTTCAAACATCCAAACAGAAATGGTATGTGAATGTCTGGCAGAGGTGACCAGTGCCCTCTGAACTGGCAATGAGAAATTAAGCAACATACCCTAGAATATGTCAGATGATACTAGGCATCTCGGTTTAGACAACTGAGTTGCAAACTTTGTGTCTTTTCATGATGGTTCACCTAAAGATGGAAAAACAAAAAGGCAAGGTAGGAAAACTACGACCTTCCCACCTATCACATTAAAAGTGGTCGGTCAGCTCACAGCTAGTCTGGGTGTGCAGATGTATTTGTTTTCATCAAAAAATGGATCTAGGAGGTTTCTTTGGCTGCATTTAAAGTAGATTTTATAGTTAAAAGACAGGTGAGAAAAAGGTGAGAAAATTATAGCACGCAGAACTTATCACTTGAAAGTCTTGCCTGAGAAACTCTCTCTTAGTTCTGCCAGGCACAGAATTATGACTTTAACCCGTACCTTATGTGTTCCTGGAGTTTCTGGAGATCCTCCACTGCCACCTTGATATATCCCTAATCTGTCCTGTTGGAGTTCTGCTGACGCGTTGTTGGAAGAGAAAGATACCTTCTCAGTAACCTGGAGATGAAAAGCAAAGCTATATAGTCTTATTTTTATGCAAAATATTTTTTTGGTTCTTTCTTACTTTCATTTTCTCAATTGGACAATTAGGATCTTTGTATCTGGTCATTTGCATTAAAAAGTCATAAAATTTCATTTAGAAATATTTCTACAATGTCCCAAGACACTGATAGATACTGTTAAAGGAAAATTGTTTTCCCTCCAATACAAAAATCTAGCCTCAGTTTAAAGACTCCAAGATACTGTAAATGCACAATGTCTACTACATCATCTGCTAACAAATCTACCACATAGAAAACTTTACTTTTCTCCATTTTGCACTTTGCTGCCTGCATCTTCTAGTGACTGTACTAGAAAATTAAGTAGTAAACTAGTAGTAAAGTAAATTAAACAACTGTCTAGTAAATTACTGTCTAGTAAATTAAACAACTGTCTACAATTAAACACCTTTCTGGGACAATACAGACCGGTTTCTTCAAATCTTTGGTGCCAATGCTAGTAGTTTTGTTGGGCAGAGCCAGGCTGGTTAGAAGATAATCAAATGTTAACCAGTCAAGTGCTTTCTGCTAGTGCATGAATCTCACAGTACTCATCACTCTCGGTATAGTCTTTAACAGTCCACTGTATTGTTCAACCTTCCCAGAAGCTGGTGCATGGTAGGGGATGACATAGATACATCCAATCAGTGCAATGTTCCGTGGCTCAGGTGTCTATGAGGTTATTCTGGAAATGGGTCCTGTTGTCTGATTCCATTTTTGGGTCTTGTTGCCACAGAACTTGTTTTTCAAGGCCCAGGATAGTATTTCAAGTAGTGGTATGGGTTGCAGGCTTTGTTTCCAACCATCTGGTAGTCATTTCCAGCATTGATATCCCAGCCATCATCCTCCATGCCAGAGGGGCTTTACCCACTCAGCTTGCTTGCTTATGGGGCATGCTTCACATTCATGGATAACCCATGTAATGGTGTTGATGGTGAAGTCTACCCCTTGATCATGACCTTCTCTGTACATTGCATCTCTTCCTAGGTGTCCTGATGATTCATGGGTCCACCAAGCTATTAATAGATCTCCCCTACCTTCTCAGTTCGGGTCCACCTGAGCCACTTCAGTTCTAGCAGCCTGGTTCTACCTGCTTGTTGTTTCGACATTATTCAGTGGCATGGCTCTTGGGTGTATAAGCATCTACATGACATACCTTTACAGGTATGTTTTCTACCCAGGTAGCTATGTCTTGCCACAGTGCAGCAGCCCATATGGGTTTGCCTCTTCATCACTAGTGGGCCTCCACTGCTGTAGCCATCCCACAGGGCATTTGTCACCATCCATAGGTCAGTATAGACACAGAGTACTGGCTGTTTTTCTTGTTCAGCAATATCTGGTTCCAGATGGGTGGCTTTCACTTCTGCAGACTGATTTGATTCACCTTTCCTTCACCTTTCCTTTTCCTGCAAGTTTCTGCAACTTGTCTTGTGGGACTCCATGCAGCAGCTTTCCACTTCTGATCTTTTCCCAAAATACAACAGGACCCATTGGTATACAGAGCATATGGGTTCTAATTTTCTGGTAATTGATTATAGAGTGGAGGCTCTTTGGTATGAGTAACTTCCTAAAACAATGTTCTGAAATCTCTGCCTTCTGGCCACTCCATGATCTCATGCAGGATTCCTGTGCAGTTGGGGTTCCTCCTTTGGGCCGGTACTATGGTCACTGTTACCCACTTACCCCACATTGGTTGCATGTTTGCATACACAACAACGTTTGCTACCGCATTGGTAGAGGGGACCCTTTCTTTCAACATCCAGTAAAGCACAGGCAATTATGGTGCCAAAAGGAGCTGGACTTCTGTACCAACTTCTGAAGGAGCTCAAACTTCTTCATATGCTTCTAGTATTTCCTTTTCAGCCAGGGTGTAGCAGGCCTTGGAACCTCTATATCCCCAGCTCCAAAATGCTAGAGATGTCTCTGAGTGCTTTCCACCTGAGGCTCCAGTAGAGGCCATGTTCCCTGGCTGCGTTGTAGAGCATGTTTCTCACATCTGGTCCTGTCCGGACTGGCCCAGGTCCTACCATATGAACCACCTACTGTTTGATCTGTTCAAAGGCTTGTCACTGCTCAGGGCTCCAGGCAAAACAGTTCTTCTTTCAAATAACTCAATAAAGAGGGCTCACAATCTGGCCATAAGTCAGAATATGCATCTTCAAAAAAAACAATGATATCTGGGAAAGCTTTTTTTTGTTTGTTTTGGTTTGGGGTTTTTAGGGGGTTTTTTTGGTTTTCTTTTGTTAGCTGATGGGGACATGGCTGTTATCTTATTGATCACATCCATTGGGATGTGATGATGCCTATCTTGCTATTTCATTCTCAGAACTGGAGCTCTTGTGCAGATCCTTTAACCTTGCTTTGTTTTAAGGTAAAACCAGCTTTCAGAAGGATCTGGATTTTTTTTTTTTCCTTTTGGAAACACTTTGTCAACTGTGTTTCCCCACATAAAGGTTTATGTCAATTTTTTGGAGGTATTGTGCTTCCTTATCCTTTAATTCTTTACTGTGGTCCCCGGTATCCAAACACTGGAGCAACTAAGTGATAATTTGCTCACCTGATTAATGACTATAATCTTTCTTCATATCTTGAAGTGCACTCAGAGATAGGGACCAGGTGGTTTTGGACTTGTTTGTGATTTCTGCCTCTCCCCTCTCCTGTTCCTGTGGCTGTTCGGCTGCAGAGGAGGCTGCCTTTTCTGATTCTTCCTCATTCTTCCTCTCAGGAGTAACCTATTCATTCCTTACTAACCAAGTCAACCTCTGCTTCCACTCTTTCTTCTTGACTACAGGAGAGACTGTTGTAGTTGAGGCTTGAGTCTCTGGTTTAGCCACAGTGCTCATTTGTATGCCCTCAGATGCAGAGATCCTCTTGGCCCTTTGAGGCTGCAGAACACAGGCTAGGTAGGTGTAGTCTGTGTCCCAACACAGTGCTAGAATTTCATCTCTTTGGTGTGGGCAAGGCATCCTCCTTATGGTTTGCCACTTCAACAGGATTCCACACCTGTTCAGGCACAAAGTTCCAGACCATTGGAGGGGAGGTGAAAAACACTCTAAGCACCTCCCTAAATTCTCCCACACACTTTGCTACCCATAAATTGGCTGCCTCAGGGCACATACCTGTGTGGCATTCCCAACTGGCTGGTTAACCTTAGGAAAAGACAAAAACAGATTCACGGTGTACGACAATACAAGGATTCTGGTTATGCAGGGAGATTCAAGAAACTGAAGGGCAATTGCAACAAGGCAAAAAACATCTATCCCAGAGGAGAAGAAGAGGGAGGTGCCCTGCTTAGTTTCTCCCACAAATTGGCTTCCAGAGGAAAAGAGGAGAAAAGTGTAATTGTAACTGTCTCCACAATTTTGTTCCCCGAGTACTGGGATGGCAGTAATGCAAGGCCTAAATAGCAGACTAGGCTAAACCAGTGTTTTTATCATAGCTCTCCCAGGCAAAGTGATAAACAACAGAACAAACAGAAAAAGACGAAAGCAGCCAGGTTAGAGTTTGATGTACAGTGAGAGAGGGAGCACAGCATGGAGCAGGTGAAGGAACAAAGAAAACAGTACTGAAAGCAAACAAGTCAACATTGTGTCAAGCAACAGCAAATAACTACCTGCCAAGTACCAGCTAAACAGTTACAACAACTATAAATTCAGTCTAGCACATTCCAGTCAAATCTGTCGTTATCTAAAACCCGTCAAGACTCATGTTTGCTGCTAAATTGGAATTTGGTGGGTTGACCCCAGCCAGCAACTAAGCATCCACACAGCCACTCACTCACCATCCGCCTCCTCCCAGCAGGTTGGGAGAGTGAAGCACAAGAGCAAAAGCTCATGGATCGAGATAAAGACAGTTTAATAGGTGAAGGAAAAGGAGGGGGAAAGAAAAACCCACAGGGAAAAAAAACCCAAAACCAACAACCCCAAAACCAAACAATTCAAATGTAGTCAATCTTCTCTTCCCACAAGTAGACCAATGCCCAGAGAGTCTCTGAGCAACAGCTGCTTTGGAAAGACTATGTCTCCAATTTTATTGCTGAACATGATGTTCTACAGTATGGAATATTCTTTTGGTCACTTTGGATCAGCTTTCATGACTGTGTCCACTCCCAGCCTCTTGCCCACCTCCTCACTGTTGCTTACTGTTGGGGCAGAATGAGAAGCAGAGAATACCTTGATGCTGTGCAAGCACTGTTCAGCAATAACCAAAACATTGGTGTGTTATCATCACTGTTTTAGTTACAAATCTAAAACACAGCTCCTTACAGGCTGCTGCGAAGAAAATTAACTCCACCCCAGCCAGACCCAGTACACACAGCTAAACATCTTGAAGTTTGCTTTGAATCTAGATAAAGGGAACTTTCATTTATTTCCAAGAATGTACGGAGAGGTATTCTGAGCTACCTATCCAAACACCTCTGTAATCAGTTGATGTTATTAAAACTTTTTTCCCAATATTACCTGATAAGCATAAAGTTTGAGGACACTTACAAATCTATTTGGGGATTACAGAATGTCTTGACATGCTCTGGGGAGAGAAGATAAATCACCCATTTAGATTTTCTTGTCCTTGAGGCAGCTTGTTTATGTCATCCTGGTTTTTATAGCACTGAGCATAAGTATTACAGTAAAAACTACATTTCAATATACAGTTTCACTATACAACTAAATATATAGTTGTATGTATGGTTATAGATATTTTATGTATAGGTTAATTATATGTACACGCATTTTCAAAAATATTTTAAATTATTGAAAATTGAAGGGTTATTTCATTAAATACAAGGTAAAGTTATTGTTGTGTTTGTTTAGTTTAGGACACATTCCATTAGCCTTTCTGGGTGATGATTGATCTGTATGCTCTCTTTTCTGACTTGATTGTCAGGTGGTTAGTTTTATTAGGATTGACCTGTCAGCCATAGGACATCTGTCTCAGACTCTTAAAATAAAATCAGTTATATATTTTTTCTTTATCGAAGCACACCTTTAACTTTGCAGCACAAGTTAAATTAAATAAACCCTTAAGCACCATCTCATCCTAATCTTATGTGAAGAAGGGTGCATGAATTTTTACTTCCAATATTGGTACTGAAATTTAGCAGGTATACATATTCTTGTTAAAGCTCAAAGACCCATGATATAATATAGGAAGACATATGCCAGTGTAAATCATAGAATCATAGAATCATAGGATATCTCAAGTTGGAAGGGACCCATAAGGATCATTGAGTCCAACTCCCTGCTCCTCGCAGGACTACCTAAAATTAAACCATATGACTAAGAGCGTCATCTAGATGCTCCTTGAACTCTTATGGGCTTGGTGCCGTGACCACTTCCCTGGGGAGCCTGTTCCAGTGACTGACCACCCTCTCAGTGAATAACTTTTTCCTAGTGTCCAGTCTGAACTTCCCCTGATGCAGCTTCATTCCGTTTCCTCATGCCTTATCTCTGGTCAGCAGAGAGAGGAGATCAGCACCTCCCCCTCTGCTGTCCCCCTTGAGGAAGGTGTAGACTGCGATGAGGTCACCCCTCAGCCTTCTCTTCTCCAAGCTGAACAAACCAAGTGACCTCAGCCGCTCCTCCTCAAGGGTCTTGCCCTCGAGACCTTCCACTATCCTCTGGACACACTCTAAGAGTTTGATGTCCTCCTTGTATTGAGGTGCCCAAAACTGCACACAGTACTCGAGGTGGGGCCGCACCAGTGCAGAGTAGAGTGGGACAATCACCTCCCTCGACCGGGTAGTTATGCTGTACTTGATGCACCCCAGGACATGGTTGACCCTTTTGGCTGCCAGGGCACACTGTTGACTCATATTCAACTTGCTATCAACCCAAACTCGCAGATCTCTTTCCGTGGGGCTGCTCTCCAGCCTCTCGTCCCCCAGTTTGTACCTATAACCAGGATTACCCTGTACCAGATGGAGAATCCAGCACCTGCTCTTGTTAATTTTCATACGGTTGGTGATTGCCCAGCTCTCTATTCTGTCCAGATCTCTCTGTAACGCCTCTCTACCCTTAAGGGAGTCCACAGCTCCTCCTAGGTTAGTATCGTCAGCAAACTTACTTAATGTACATTCAATTCCCACATCCAGATAATTTGCAAAAAACATTGAAGAGAACTGGCCCTAAATTTGAACCCTGGGGAACCCCACTGGTGACTGGTTGCCAGCCTGATGTAACCCCATTTACTATAACTCTTTGAGCCCGACCCATCACCCAATTGCTCACCCAGCATACTAAGGACTCGTCTAGCTGTGTGCTGGACATTCTGTCCAAAAGGATACTGTGAGAAACAGTATCAGAAGCTTCGCTAAAATCCAAAACCACCACATCTACTGGCTTCCCTTGGTCAACTAGATGGATGACCTTGTCATAAAAGGAAATTAAGTTGGTTAAGCAGGACTTTCCCCTTGTGAAACCATGGTGAGTATGACCTATGACCAAAATGACCAATGATGGTGTTGTGTCTCAAATCTGATAAGACTGAACTCAGAAAAGCATTTAGTTCTGGATTAGTTATTAATCAATAGAAAATCTTTCAACTTCCCCAAACTAGTTGCATTACTTATCTAACAGATTACATAGTCATAAATCCATTTCCATTTCATTTCTATGTATATTGAAAGTCTAATTCAGAACACATGTATTAAGAAAGCATAACTCAATAAACTTTGATAACATTGTACTGATCTGTACCTAAAGAAAACGAACAAGGAAACAGATTTTACATATTTACTAGAGATCTGTTTTGTTTTCATTTACTTTATGGGATTGTTTCCAAAAAGTATGTATCTAAAATATTTATAAGAGGTTAGGTTTTTCACTTTAAAATAGTCACTAAGTAAAAAGTCAGATAAGAATATTTAGTGTTTTACTGATGTTATAAAAGTTGGATCTAGGGGAAAAAAAGTGGTCTTTTAGGATAATCTGAATTAATTAAGCAGACTTGAACCTTTAAGTCTTAAATTGTTTTTTGTGATCCTGCTGAGACAACTTAGGTAATACAGTGGTATTATGATCACTAAGAGAAAGTAAAACAGTAATGAGAATTAGTGACTTGTGCTGATACAAGTGCAAGATGATCTGGATGAAGAAAAATGGTATTTTTTTATTAGCTCCTAAAAATTATTAGAGACTTAAGTGAAAAGAAATCAGAGAGATATAGTGTATATAAGAATCATGAATATATAAAAATACATACCCATGACAATGGTATCATAGCCATATTTCTCTAATATGTGTTAAATGTGTTTACATTATTTAAATAATCCAGTTTCAAATGTAAATAAATAGTAGATACTGTAAATCTAGGGACTGATCCTACAATTATTTATATCTATGTGTACATTTATCCAGATATTATATCATAACTTAATTCATTTAAAAAAAAAAAAAAAAAACCAGCACAAAAAACCAAATTCACAATGTGTGTTTTAAAATTTGGTGCTGCTAAATAATAGTGAAATATGTGAACCCTGAAATTATAATGAAAACATACACTGACATTAGACCCATGCAAATTTATAATGGGTAAAAGTCCAGCTTATTAGTTATAAACATTTCCTTTTCTCTCTTTCCACTACTTTAAAAGATAAGACTTTTTCCCAAATGATCATAGTTGAGTTAAGAACACAGTTTTTATTGAAAGTAAATGGAATTAAGAGTCTCTGATAAAACAGGTGCTTTGAATGGTGCGCTGTTTCAGCACAACACTTAATATCACTACTTTTTATAAGGTTTTCCTGCTTTTAGAGCCAATCTCAAGGTGAGAAACTCTAGATTTTTGATTTTGGGTTGTGGTGCACCAAAAAGGTGACATAGCATTTAACTTATAACAGCATTTAATTATATGCTGTGGCCTTAGATTTTTCTGGACATAGTCTTGGTGTCAACTGGAAAAAACTCTGTGGTAGTGATTAAACTCTGTCTATGATCGCATAGTATATGAAGTTTTCATTTTTGCAAAGATGTACCTGCACATAACAAAAATATAACAGCTAAACAGTGTGAAAACCTTAGAAGTAGGATAATAAGGTCTTTCAAGAAAATAAATCTAAAAGGAGTCTATTTAAATCAAGATAATTCTGATCATTTATGCTGGCTCAGTTGCTGGCTCTGATTTTTAATGTAGGTGGGATCAGACCAGATTTGAACGTGCAGCCTTTCGAATTCATGTTAGTTCAATTTTCTACAGAACACTGTTTCAGAAGATAGTGAAGATGGGAATTAAGTGTATACCTTTTTTGTGGACTTCCTATGGATTTTAAATTCTGAGAATACAGAAAATATCCTCACCTGTGATAACTCAATCTACAGATTAATTGATTTCAGTTACTATAGCTGGACTGGATCACCCCTGAATTGATGCAGTAATACTTCTCAAGACACTATCCTGTCTTTATATTAATATTTGGAAGGATTTTCATCAGCAAGAGCGGGGCTGCTCCCTAATGGAAGGCAGGCAGGACTCCCCATGGGGCACCAGGACAGTCCGAGCCCCGGGGCATTGGGTACTGCTTGGGGTCGTGCCAGGCTGACGCTGGGCCAGGCCATGAGCCCATGGGGGGGCCCATGGCCGGGCAGAGCAGAGCTGTGGGGAGCTGGAGACTGGAGCTGCTGCAGGCATCACTGAAGCAGGAGCTGATGGCCCCAGGGGGCTGACATGGGGTCCTGGGACATCGGCAGGGTGGGGGGAGCCCTGGGGGCGCAGGGACAGCCAGGCCTGGTGGTGCCTGAGAGCCATGTGTGGAGACTGGACTCTGTCACCAGGTGGATAACTGGGAGACGGTGGAATACCTTGTGTGACTGGCGTGCTGTGATGAATGGATACTGGCTCTTTAGACAAAACAGGCATGGAAGATGAGAGAGGTTGCCCTTTATATGAAGAAGCAGTTCAAATGCATGGAGTTTTGCTGTAGAAAGGTCAACAGACAGATTAAGATCTTGTGAGTCAGGATCAGAGATGAGGGTAACAGTGTGATAGGAGTCTGTTACAGAGCATCCAATCAGGGTTAAGAAATAGACAAAGACTTAAGAAACTCATGACAGTCTCCAGACAACAAATCCTATCTCTTACATGGGCACTCCAACCTCTCTGACACCTGGAGATTTAACACAATGGGACATAAGCAACCCAGGAAGTTTTGGAGGGTGTTTCGGACAACTTCTGAACACATATGCTGGACAGACCTATCAGGCAAGACCCTTTCCTGGATCTGCAATTCATGGGCAAGGAAGAACTGGTTGGAGATGTGATAATCAGTGGTAGCCTTGGCTGTAGTAACCATGAAACAGTGAAGTTCTAGATCCCAAGTGCAGTGAGGAAGGCAAACAGGGCAGCATGCAGACCCTGGACATCAGAAGATAAGACTTTGGCTTCTTCAAGGAACTGTCAGATGGTATTCTCTGAGATACTGCTCTGAGGGGCAGAGGAGCTCTAGATATCTTGCAGGTCTTTATGGGTGTCTTCTCTCAGCACAAGAATAGTCCATCCCAAAACTCTGGAAAATCAGTAAGTATATAAAGAGGCTAGCTTGGCTAAACAGGAATTACATGACTGATCTCTGATGCAAAAAACATGTACACAGGAGGTTGAGAGAGGACACAAAGGAGGAATATAGAAACTTTGCCCAGGTATGCAAAGATGGTGTTAGAAAAGCCAAAGTTCACCTAGAATTGGAACTGACAGGGGATGTAAAGGGCAACAAAAAAAGCTTCTATTGCTACATTAACAGTAAAAAAAAGAAAAGAAAAAAAAAGAAGGAAAATGTGGGCTTACTGTTGTATTATAAAGTTATCAGAGAAGAAATTCATGCTGAGTATATGAAAGAGTATATAAAAGTATATCAAAATGTATATGAAACCATAAACATCATCACAATGGTCCATGTTTTTCTTAAACCCAGATCCCACAAATTCATATCTAGAAATAATACTGAATTCTACTGAAAGGGGTGGATGTTTTAGTGCCAGTGGACACGGGTAAGGTTGGGATACTTGATGCCTTCTTTGCATTGGTCTTTACCAACAAGATCAGGGTCTTTGTGTATAGAGACAGGGTTCAAGGAATTCAATAGGAGCTATTAGCAGAAGAGGATTGACTCTGGGTTCACTTGAGAAATCTTGAACCACAGAAGTCCTTGGCTCCAGACAGGCTGCACCCGAGGGTGCAGGGAGAGCTATTTGCTGTCATTGTGAAGGCCAAACTATTATGATACAAATGTGTTCAGTCATGGAGATCAGGGAAGGTCCATGATGTCATAAAGCACCTGTTGCACTAGTCTTCAAAGGGGCAAGGAGGTTGATCTGGGGAAATAAGGCTGGTCAGACTAGACTAACATTTTAATACAGCAAGTGTCATAAATCACTTTGTATGTTTGTTTTCTGAAGCTGGAACATGCTCATCTATGATTATAAGATGTGAGGGAAGGAAAAAAAGCTGAGAAGGGATTCATATTTTTGTTAGAAGCTATGTATTTTTCTCAGTCATGCAAAACCTTTATATTTTCTATAAGATGAAAGGAAAAAGTAACTCTGCTTACTAGCCAAAAAAACCCTGAAGTAATTTTGAACATTTTGGCAAAGCTCTATGAACTTTAAAAAAACCCATGAATTCATGGATCATCTAGATTTTGACATGCTTTTGTGAAAGACTACAAGTTTTATATATTTGCCTCTGAATAATGTGATAATGAAATTATGAGATCATTCTGTAGTTCCTTTTTCATTAGCTATTTCAGGTGCTTTAAAAGACATTAATTTTTTTTAAACATATTGTTGGTTTGTCAAATTCAAGACAAGTCAGAAGTAGCAATCTGGCTTCAAAATATTTCTAAGCTTCATTATGGAATCTAAAAAGCATGGAAGAAAAAGCACAAGCATGAGAATTAGAATAAAGGTAGTTTAGTCTTCAGTTTATATCAATCACTTTATATAAAATGCAGTTTACAGTTAAGAGCAGATCCATTATCTCCACACACTTGAATTATGGATAATAATTCTAAGGCTGAATAGGAGTAGACAGTGAAGCAGATTACTCCATTTCCTTGTTTCAGCACTGGATCTATATCAACTGGCATAGAAGGACATATTGAAGTGACCTGAAGTTGACCCAGCGAAAGAATCAGCATTTAAAAGGATTTGTAACTGCTCGTAGACTTTGGCTCCAAAATCTGTATGTATCCCATGGTGACACTATAGATGTTTTTCTACAATTTCACTTTTTCATAGTCTTTACATCAGACAGTAAAAATGCCTCAGTTTTATATGGTGCAATGAGGTTAGATCTTAAGAAAAACTATCGAGATTCTTTAATAATACAGTGTTACTGTTGTAGCCCAGTAAATATGATTTTGCTACTATTAGTAAAAGGCCAGAGGGTTTGCATTAGCCTGAGAGTGGAGAGTCTCAGGACTTATCTGGGCTTGATTTGGTCTGAACTGGTTTTAGTTTCTTTTAAAAATTATCTAATGATTAATTGTGGCTTAGCATGTTCTGGCTTCACATCTGTGAATACCTTACATTGTAAGGTTAATGACACACCAGAACTGTCACTGTTTAACAAACACCAGCCCATCGTTACAGGGCACCACAGCTCCAGGATGTCTGGGCAGGGGCATGGGGATGGGGCCAGGCTGAAGGCCAACCAGGAAACTAGTCCAGCAGAGGAGACAGGCACATCACTGGAGCAGAGGTGTGGCTGCGAGTGAGCCGAGCCAGGTCCAGGGACCTTGCAGTGGGGATTTGAGGGGAGACAACCCCCCTACGGCGATGCTCAGAGTAAGCAGACCTGGCCAGTGAATTCAAGACCTTGAGAGAACCAGGGAGGAAGAAGTAGACTGCAATAAGAAAACACCTAAAAATAGCCCCAAAGACACTGCAGGATTTGGGGAACGGTTGTGTGCTATCCACATTGTTGACCACTTCCCAGCAAAGAGGGTGGGATGGTGGAGATTCATGGTAGGGCTCCAGCACTGCTTGCTCAGTGGAAATCGTCACTGTTGACCTGAAGACACAGAGGATCACCCCAGGGGGTGAGCATAACCCTGAGGCAGATGGGTAGGTACAGTAAGGATTTCTGTTTAACAGTTTTTAGTGTACTATCATCAAAGAAGGGTTTTTTTTCTGTTTTGATTTAAACTATTAGTGTTATTGTAACTGGACTAATGGTCACTCTTTGTTGCATTTCAATTTGATAATTGAAATTTTAATTAGGCAAACAATAATTCCCTAGCTCCACATATAAGACGAGGTCCATAAGATGAATTGCCTACCTTACAAGTGTTTGTGCCTTTCTTCTTGGAATCTGGAAGGAACAGGCATCTTTCCAGTGCATAAGACCCTACACTGTAGGGAACCAAGCATCATTAAGTTCAATATTCAGAGCTACATGCAGCTGTTCAATAATCAGATAAATATTGGCAGAACCCAGAAGAACGCTGTGTTTTATAAACACAACCAAAACTATTTAAGTGATCAAAGTAGGTTTGACTTCTCCTAGACTCTGAGTATCCTTCAGAAATACTGATAGGTGTTTGACAATGTCCCTCTGAAGCTCCAGCTCCTGCCCCACTGAAGAAGGTGGAGACATTATCTTCTACCCCAGCTGACATGAGATAAGATTACAAGAGCCTATAATCATGATTTTATGGCTTACTTAAGAGTATAGCAGAAGTGTAGTAACCAGAGACGGGGTGAGAAGAAAGAGCCTGTCCTGGTTTTGGCTGGGATAGAGTTAATTTTCTTTCTAGTAGCTGTCATAGTGTTGTGTTTTGGATTTAGGATGAGAATAATGTTGATAACATACTGATGTTTTAGTTGTTGCTAAGCAGTTGAGGACTTTTCAGCTTCTCATACTGGCCTGCCAACAGGAAGGCTGGAGGTGTACAAGAAACTGGGAGGGGGCACAGCCAGGATAGCTGACCCCAGCTGACCAAAGGGATATTCCATATCATATGAAATCATGCTCAGCATATAAACTGGGTGTAGTTGGCTAGGGCGCAGCTGCTGCTTGGGGGCAGGCTGGGCATTGGTTGGTTGGTGGTGAACAATTGTTTTTCATTTGCATCACTTGTCTTTCTTGAGTTTTATCTCTCTCTCTCTTTGTTATTTTCCTTTTCATTACAATTGTATTATTATCATATTTTTAAATTTCAATCATTAAACTGTTCTTATCTCAACCCACAAGTGTTCTCACTTTTACTCTTCTGATTCTCTCCCCCATACCACTGGGGGCTGGGGGGTGAGCGGGCAGTTGTGTGGTGCTTAGGTGCCAGCTGGGGTTAAACCATGACAGAGCCAGAGGTAAATATTTGCACTGAATAAAATAAAAAGGAATAAAGGTTGGCTAAAGATGCCTTGGAAAAGATATGAAAAGGTTTTATTGGCCTACAACTTTTCCTTCTATGGAAATACATTAAAGATAACTCCAATTTCTATTAGTATAGTAAGAATATTTTAGAGACAGTCTTTACTCTTGTCTGATTTCATAAAATATACTAGAAAAAGGTTCTTTTTAGTTCAACTACTTGCTCTTAAACATATTGGCCATTTAGGTCACTGTTAAACCTCAACATTTCTTTCACAGAACCATACCCATTACCCATCAAATTTTAAACTGAAGGGTTTAAGAAGTATGTACACCTCTTATCACGGGTTTCTGCACCATCAGTTGTCCATGGATCACAGTTTAAGAAGTACTAACCCAAATCCTTACTAATACATTAGCTATCTATGTGACATTGCAGGAGAATGCAAAAGATAGAGGTTTCATGCCAGATTTACTGTAGTCTTGAAAGGAAAGTGTGTTCAGTAAAACCAACACCAAATATTGTGTCTTTTCAGATTTTTTTTTAGCTAACAATCAATTAAAATTCCATCTTGTCATATACTACTGAACTTTAGTGAAAATGAAATTATTTTTAAAATGTTTTTATTTTATGGATTTTTGTGGATAAAAATTTGATAGATAATTCTTGTGTTAATGTCTGAACTGAGACATCCTGGAAATTGCTTATGACATTTTGAAACTATTTTTATTCATATGAGATGAAAAACAAATATTAGGAAACAATAAGGAAAATTCACTTACTAGTATGCCTAGACACACCACTGAATAGTTTTGCAATATACTGCTATGGCAGCAATGCAAAAAAGCTTTGTTCATTAACTTACAGTAAAAGTTGTTTGATACATAAGGATAGATACCACAAAGAGCACATGTGGTGTATATAGATCTCATTCATTCAAAAATTACCAAGATAATGCAGAAAAATGTAATATAACCAATATAATAGAGGCAATAATAGGGATTGGTGTATGGTAGACACAAACCTCTAGTAAGCAATGATCAATAACCTTTCGTCTAAGCCTTGATAGCTATTGACTCTTGTGAAAAGAAAAAATGTCTTTATTTTACAGGAAGTTTAAAGTACATTTGTCAGCCTAATTGATTCTATTTGTTTGTTCATCTTCCATTTTAATTTTAAAAACACCACTCAAACCTTTAACATCAAAGAGAAATATTTTTTTCCAGTAATAACTGGAACTTATGTTAACTTTCCAGTAATAACTCAGAACTTATATTTTTAACAGCAATTCCTCAAGTGACTTGCTCAAGGTGATTTGTAAAAAGATGGGAAGAAAAGCTGTTTTTCCTGTGTTTAGTTTTAGCACGGCTGATTTCAGAAATCTAAAGAAAAAGAGGTTGTTTCATTAACATAAAAAAGAGCTGTGTCCTGACCTTTACTCATTATTTGCTTCAAGTTTTAAACCAGCCAAATGCAAAGATAGATTTCCATTTTTTTACAGTAAAGGCAAAATCACCGATAGTTTATTTTCAAGGCACTGTCAATTTTCATACTACCACTCGGTTCAGCAGACTAGTGAACTTCAGAGAACAAACAAGAATTTTTGAAACTTTTGGGACTCACATTCATCTGAATGTAAAGCTAGTCACCTAGGAATCCTCTGTAGTCTTTGGAAAGAAGTATCAATTCCATAAAATGATTCTTTCTGTCCAAAGACAGATATCAGAAATAAGCTTAAGGAATACTACAAAGAACACTTTCTTTCTTTGTGTAGGAATTCTTGTTCAAGCCAGATGGGTTCAACCATCTCCAAACTATGAAGGAAATTATCACCTATGTATTGATAGATCTTACAATTTTGCATGTGGTCTCTACTTATCCTCATTAACATATGGCATACCACATCCATTACCATTTGAAATATAAAATAATCAGCAATGGATATGAATTCTTCATGCCCAGTTCTCCATGTGTCTACAATCTTTTCATTTTGTAGGGAACACTAACTTATCCTTAACTGTTATATTGCAATCAAGCCTGTTTCCCACTCTATCTTTTTAAACACAATTCTCTGTTCTGCTGTCTATTTAAGAAAAAAGAAGTGGTAAATGTTGTCTAGGGATTCAGATTCACAAACTGCTGCAAGCGAGCTGAGTTAAAATATCAGCTTAGTGTATTCCTTTATTCCATTGCAAATGTGAGGTAAATAAACATTTTAAAGCTCACTTCTCTCTAAAGGTTTAATTTTGAGAGGAAGAGGAAACAACAACTCTAAGAAGGAAAATAAAACACTGCCAAAATTATAATGTTTTCTTACCATTTTGGCACATATGAATATTTTATTGGTGTTTATAATAAGTAAAAAATGCATGATTTCAAACCTTTCATTGATTTTTTTTTCTCAAGTTCTATTCCCTAAATAGAGCTTTTAGAAATCCGTGCACCTGCAAGAAAAACTGTCAAACCTGAGAAAGCCAGCTGTCAGGATTTTAATTCCTCAAGAAACTATTTTTATAAGGCCCTGACTTACAAAAATACAACATAATCGGTAGCTCTCATTTAGTAGTGGAAGCTGATATGTACACATGATTTTTGAATGAGAAAAGTCTTTTTTCCTTCAGGTTTAGAAACCAATTTCACAGGGCATTTTTAAAAATTATTGGCCTGTATGTTCACATAATTTTTCTGTTGTTCTTTTCATATGATCTAATGATTTCATATTCAGTTTTTTCCTACTCTTAGTCAAGTGAAATTTTCATAGTGCTACAGTGTCAAACGATCTTACACCTTTTAAGTAAAAATTTTATCACCAAATTTAGTAAAATATTTTTAATATTTTGAAAACTATTTTTGTAACTTTTCATGACCTGCTGTTATCAGCCCAGTCTTCTTAGCCAAATGTATGAAAATGTAACACATTTCCAGATGATAAGATAATAATTTTATTTTCCAGTGAAATATATGTACAGAAAAATCATTATAATAAAATTGTTTTGGTGTTAATAGCTAATTAAACTACTGAATCATCCTGTGACCAAAGTTCAATTTTAATTCCCAGAAAGAAATAGTTATGAAAGGTTATTTATAATTCGCGTTCTGGGAATCATAACACATTTGGTAAATACAAGAATTCATTTTTGTCATCTAAATATAACGGAGAGACAAATATTCAGGTCCTGAAACTGTAAAACAGACTTATCTTTAATTGAGTGCTTAATATAGCCTTCTTTTATTGTTGTTTATTTTAATTTTTATTGATTTGCTTTTCTATATTTTACATATCTTATCTAACAGGTTACTTAAAATATGTAGCTTCAGCTGAGAGAAAAAAATTGCTAGTATATAAAATATTACTGATAATCAAATATCACTTCAGTCAATAATGATCTGTAAGGGTGATTGTGAGGAAGAAAACTGGAAGATATTCAGGAGAAAAAATATGATTCTGAAGGAATAGCATGAAGATTGCCTGTTGTTATTCGGAAGTCTGGCCTGTTTGCACAATCCCTGATAACCCCACTGTGTTTCATACTACAGGAGAACAGCAGGGACTTTTCACCCTTTTGTGATTAGCTGTTCCTTATGAAAAAGGGAGGTTGTTCTGAGGTTGAGCTATCTGATGGATAGCTTACTGCAGTGTGTGCGATTTAGATTTCTGCGTTTTTCCTTGGCAGACTATCATACTGTTTAAGGCTGGAAGATGAAAAGTCATGAAAATTTACTAGCCCAGGGATAAAATCTATCCATTGTTCTTCCTTTATGGAAGCAGAGGATAATTCAAGGAAATAAAACAAATACAAAAAACAAACCAAAAACTTACCTAAGGGCAGTTTGTTATATACTGGATAACCAGTATGTCTAAATTACAAAAATTCTCTGGTCTTGCCTTCTTGGTTACAAGGAAATTTTCCTTTCTTCCTGCACTTACCAAACTGACTCTGTTATTTGAGGTCAAGGTAATTAATCTTCAGGTTCTTTCCTAAAGGAGAGGCTTAATGACTTAGCTAAAATAAATGTATAAGCATAACACATACAGGTGAAAAATTCATTACAAATCCAAGTTGCACAGTTGACTGTACACACACACACACATTGTACATATTTTTGTTAAGTGAAATAACTCCACACAAGAAGAAAAATGCATTTTTTGCATGATTATAGAGAATGAATTGGCCAAAATAAGATCACTAAGATAAGAAAAAAGGACATACAGCAAGAAAAGAAAGAACTAATGGTTAGGGTGCTAGCCAGGGGCTTAGCATACCTGATTTTAACTCTTCTGATAGGCCCAGCCTATCTATTGCCCTGTGATAAGACTTTTAGGGCTGCACTCAAAATAATATTTTTGATCAGCTCTTTTAGAAAAGGCCTTATTTTAGGCAATCTGGGCTTAATATAAAGAAACATTTCAGCGCACTAAGTGCAACTTGGGTGAAACGAGTACATAAAGTCAAGACCTCAATATTTAAAAATCCTGTCTTAAAGTATTTGGGGACATGAATCACCTATATCTGTATATAAATGCCGAAAAGACACTAGCTTGTAATCTGATGCCAAGTGACACTGAATAGCTTTTATATATATTGGATAGAGTTAGTCCCTTTGTAGTGCCTCTGCCTTGGGAAAAGGTAATTCACGTGGTAAAGAACAAAAACAGGTAATGAACTGACATGAATAGGATAGACAATCAGAAGTCCAGTGCATGAGTTTTAGAGACAAATCTAAGTTTTATAGTAAAAATGCCTTATGCACTTGCAGTTAGGTTCATTGTACATCAGTTCAGTTGCCTGGAGGTCACATTTCTAGTCTAAAATAATTTTTTGATTCCTCTTCAGTTCACAGAAAGATACAGGAGTCTCCATAAAACAGTTAATTCTACCTCAAAACAAGAGTTATGGTTCATCTAAAAGAGCTTTTCTCTTTCTGTCTGGAGGAAGACTCAGATTTCCAGACTGCAGAACCCTAAAATTAGATTTCTGAAAGTAACTATCTCTATTTGAGTTAATTCTAAATTTGTATTTTTTTACAAAGGAGATCTAGTTCTTGCTTCATTGCCTAAACAGAGGAATTTAAAGGAAGATTTTTTTTTTAAATCAGACTGCTTAAGTATTTCGGAGGCAACAATGAAATCAAAATAAAATATGCAATAGGGCATCAAGAGTCTAGTCTCATGTATCTGAAATAAAGTCTTGAATAATGAATTTCAGATTAGTAGCAGTGCTTATCTGCAGCTATGACTTATGGAACCAGTCTAGGAGAGGTGATAGTATTCAAACCTGGCCTCCTGACCAATATTTTCCATTAGTGGGCTTAAGCTGTGATGTGGTGATGCTCAGAGATTCTCTGTTTCCCAAAAGAGATGTAAGAAAAAGCTTGCTGAAGAACTTGTTTTCATGGTACTGGTTGCTGGAGAATACAGGCTACATTGTCTTACACATATTCTGTTTTGGTTTGTATTTTTTTTTTAATACATGATATTTGAAGTGTGTAAATTACATTGCAACAGAAAGAAAAACTACTTACTTTGCAGGTCATTTTTACCTGGAAAGAAAAAACCAGATGGGATTAGGTATCTAAAAGTACAAGAAAAAGGTCTCCAGATCTAAGTTAATCATCTTTGGATCTTTTTACAACCAATTGAGAGAAAAAGGGGCTTCAAGGTCACAATTTATCTCATCTTGAGGTATATATCTAAAAGTAGGTTAGATCACTTACGCCCTTAGAACATTTGTTGTTTCCACTGATTGTGTAGAGATCCAGGAGAGCATAGGTGTCATGTCCACAACTGATAAACAGTTTCCTCCCTCAACCCTATATTGCATTCATTTCATTCAGATAAGAAAGAATCTGATACACTTCTTTCATCCCTCTCTTCTGAACTTTCTTATTTTCTTTTAGAGTATAGAACCACAGGAACGTAAAAGTAGCTACTTGATCCTCAGACCAATTTTCTACTTCCTTATTTGCCCCTCTTTCTATTATTACAATTTAGATAAGATTATTTTTACAACTTATGAATAACCTCATTAGGCAAGGAAAGATAATTAAGTATCGCTGCAAGAGTCCATGGGTTAATTTACAGGTTATCTAGCAAGCTAATCCTTTGTTAAAAAAGATGTTTTCTAAACATTGAGAGTGACAACCTTTAAGGCTTAATAAAATTCCATTATTACTTCTGTGACAACCCTTTCAGTTTCCTCCCAGCATAGAGACTGAAAAAATAGAATGGATTCACATTTAAAATGGACTATTTAATTAACCTCAGCAAACCAGACATACATAAATCCATGTGCCCTTATGAGAAGCACTCATGAGCGCTGAGGAAGCTGGCTGATGTCGTTGCAAGGCCACTCTCAATAATCTTTGATCAATCATGGTGACTGGGAGAAGTGCCTGAGGACTGGAGGAAAGCAAATGTCACTCCCATCTTCAAGAATGGGAAGAAGGAGGACCCAGGGAAATACAGGTCAGTCAGCCTCACCTTGATCCCTGGGAAGCTGATGGAGCAGTTAATCCTGGAAACCATTTCCAAGCACATGAATGACAAGAAAATCATGAGGAGTAGTCAGCATGTATTCACCAAGGGAAAGTCACACTTGACCAACTTGATAAACTTCTATGATGAAATAACTGTCCTGGTAGATGAGAGGAGAACAGTGGATATTGTCTACCCAGACTTCATTAAGGCCTTTGACACTGTCTCCCATAAGATTCTCATCCATCCAGAGGGCTGGATGAGCAGATGGTGAGGTAAATTGAAAACTGTCTGAATAGCTGGGCCCAGAGGGTGGTGATCAGCAGCATGAAGTCTAGTTGAAGGCCAGTAACTAGCAGTGTACCCCAGAGGCCTATAGTGGGTACAATCCTGTTCAACATCTTCATCAGTGATCTGGATGATGGGACAGACTGTATCCTCTGCAAGACTGCAGATGACACCAAATTGAGATGAGCAGGTGATACACCAGAGGATGATGCTGTCATGCCAAAGAGACATCAACAGACTGGAGAAATGGGCTGACAGGAACCTCATGCAGTTCAACAAAGGGAAGTGCAAAGTCCTGCACCTGGGGAGGAACAACCCCATGCACCAGTATATGCTGGGGGCCACCCAGCTGGAAAACAGCTTGGCAGAAAAGGACCTGGGGGTCCTGGTGGACACCAAGATGAACACGAGCCAGCAATGTGCCCTAGCAGCAAAGAGGGCTAACAGTATCCTGGGCTGCATTAGACAAAGTGTTGCCAGCAGGTCAAGGGAGGTGATTCTTCCCCTTTATTCAGCACTGGAGAGGCCACATCTGGAGTACTGTGTCCAGTTCTGAGCTCCCCACTACAAGAGAAATGTGGACATACCGGAAAAAGTCCAGCAAAGGACCACTAAGGTGAGGAAGGGATTAGAGCACCTCTCATATGACAAGAGGCTGAGAGAGCTGGGACTGTTCAGCCTAGAGAAGAGAAGACTCAGGGGTATCTCATCAATGTATATAAATACCTGAAGGGAGGGTGCAAAGAAGACAGAACCAGTCTTGCCCAGTGACAGGACCAGAGACAATGGGTACAAACTGAAGCACTGGCGGTTCTCTCTGAACATCAGGAAATGCTTTTTTTTACTCTGAGGGTGACTGAGCACTGGCACAGGTTGCCCAGGGAGGTTGTGGAGTCACCATCCTTGGAGGCATTCAAAAGCCATCTGGACATGGTCCTGGGCAAACGATTCTAGGTGGCCCTGCTTGAGCAGGCAGGTTAGACCAGCTGACCTCCAGAGGTGCCTTCCAAACTCAACCATTCTGTGATTCTGTGAACCTCAAAACAGAATTTATATTCTGAACATACACAATTCTTAAAATCATCTTAAGAGTTACAGTTCTGCCATCTTAATTCTCAGAACAGGTAAATAACTAGGAAAAATATTTAAATAAAATTTCCTCTGCAGACTCTCAAAAAGTAGAACATAACTACCTGAAGGGCATGGATTAATGAATATCAGAATTTCTAAGGTGTTTAGAAAAATTGTCTAATAAAGAATTGTTATATTAGTCTAGAACTAGCCTGCAACAGAATATACAAAATAGTTTTGTACACTTTTTGTGAAATCAGTGATGAATCTGTAAAGAAATGTAATTTTACACATCAGGCTAAACCCTGTTAACATTCAAATTACTAATTACTTAACTCTATTCCTATCCTATCAGTAGCATGCTATCTGTATGTTGAGATGATTCTACATTTCACAATTTTGTGAAAACATAGAATAGCTAAATTCTTTACAAGAGATTGCACAGTATTTTCCAAATTGAATTGAATCACAACTAAAATCTCTTTTTTATATGTAAATCTTTATATGTAAATAATTGTATAAATATACAGCTTCTGGAAAACAGTCTCAGAATATTTAGTTAATTAGAATAATAAGTATTGATTTCAACATGCTCCCTACCACAAGTACAGTTATAATTGATCTTCTATTTTCCATTCCTACTGTTTTCATTAGTTTTAACAAAGTAATATTGTATTGACTTCCAGGAACATTTAAAATGTCTTAATGCTTTCCAAATTAAAAAAAAAAAAAAAAAAAAAAAAAAAAAAAATTAAAGAGGGATCTAGTTTATCAACTCTTAAGCCTACCCTCAGGTAATTTAAAGGCTCCAAATGTATATTCCAGAAATTTTGTTGTTGAGTTGAGAGCTGCCACACTCTGACTAATTCTCCTAGTCTCCTTTGAAAAAGTTTAAAATTCTGGTATCACATGGTGCCATAACAAAGCAATAGAATAGCAATTCACAGTTGAAGTTCATAAATCAGTAAACATTTTTAAATTTTGTATCCCATAAAATTAGACGAAGACCTCATGTCATTACTTGGGGCAAACATACATAAGAAATTAGCTCATTACTGGTTTTTTTTAAATGTTTTAGCAACTTTAGTATCCTTAGAATTAAGGCCCATACAACTTAATGAAAACAAGAGGGAAAATTAAAAATATGCAAAACAGTATAGAAGTTGGTAACTCTCAACTCAGTCATTTCAATAGAAATGATGTATTTTTCTCCAAACTGAGTAGCTGTGACATCTAATTCCTTGACAAGAGAAAAAATCTGACTTCCTCCTGATTTTTGATATTCAACAGGACAAGCCATACTAGCTGTTTGCCCAAGTCAGCAGATGACAACATCGCACCTAATGGACAAGTGTGTGATTGTTCAACTGTTAATTTTTAAGTAGTCATCTTAACTAGCTGTTTTCAAACTGAGAAGCACTTTAGCATATGTTATTGTCACTATAGGCAGGACAGTTGCCTTGAATCAAAGTTGGTAACTTATCCTGGAAGTGGACACACTGACCTATGTAGCTCAATCCTAAATTTTCCACTAGATTTAGTTTAAAGAGGTAGGTATTATGAAAAATCTCTGTACAGATGGAAGTGAGCTAATGAATCAACACATTTACAACTCCAATAAATAAGACACAACCGCCAAATAAAATAAGTTCCAATGATTAATTCTTTCAGAACACAGCTGCAAGCATCTTCAATTTAAATTGTGACACCTGAGTAGAGATTAATTTGGAAGTTACCATAATGGCTTGATGAAGTTGGGCAGACTAGTTCAGCCAGCTGTTTTACCTCATTCTAATACAAATTGTCTGCAATTAAATTTAAGGGGGAAAGGCTTTGTCAGTATACTGCAACTTGCAAGACTAAGACATGATGAAAAGGGCATGCTTATTCCTTGGTTTTGTTTGTTTATTCATTTTTTCCCATAACCAGTAATGTCATTATATTTTTTTTTTAAGTCAGATACCAAACCCAAATACCAGTATTTCTTACTGAAAATCACACAAACTTTTCTTTGGAAAGATCTTTCTTTAGAAGCTTATTTTAATTGATTTTTTTTTTTTTTTTTCCCAGCAGATACTACTTCACCATATGGCAGCAGGCTTTTAACTATATAACTTGGCACTTAGAGAACAAAGGGAAGAATATTGTTTATGGTTAACTTTAAATCACAGGTGCAGTTCCAGATAAAAGGAGTGTGTTCAAGTGCCAGCAAGGCACAGCACATTTAATTACATTACTTGCCATCTCAGTGAAAAAAACGACTGATTATTCAGTTTTGACGCTTTTTAAACTATATTATTTTCCCTCACGTCCATGAAATTTCTTTAGTATCAAAGTGATGAAAGCTTATTAGACTTCACTAAAAATCTCCAGGAAATGCTTTATCATGATAATCAGGGGATGGGTGTCCCACGGAAAGGTATTTTATCAAAGCATTTAGATGAAACTCTTTTCTGAAAGCTTGTTTGCATGAAAGTAACCTATTGTTTGCTTCAGTTGGTAATTCTGCTGATGTCAGGGAATTAGAAGAGCTAGAATTACTCTGTGGATGTGAATATTACTTCTAAATGCCACCTCAATGTGGGAAGGTCAGGCTGGCACAGAGGGTCAGGCTAAGACGAAGAGACTACCAGCCAATTTAATTTTCAGAAGTGCTCACCTGAAGCTCTACATTAATCTTTAGTTGGTCATATATCTAATTGTGCAAACGAAATGACAAGTTAGACAAGTTAATTAGAACATCTTCTGGGGGTTACTTTGAATAAAAGTAAATTAATAATATGAAATAATTCTGAACACACAAGGGTGGATAAGATTTGGAAAAAATAGAGTAAGATTGCAGAAATCAGGGGTGGAATTCAACTCCAGATTGTATACACCCAAATTAAAGTGTCTAGATGTGGTATCTGTTGTTTATGAGTTTCAGCTGCTAGAAGATTCAAACAAAAACAAAACCACAATTCTTTGGTCTCATTGTAGGGATTTCATGACACCTGAGGCTCATTAGGGTAAACAACCTGGCTATAAACTGGTGATCCAGAAAGACACTAGCCTCTTTTAAGATCTGTATCAGACTCTTCAGCCTCAGGGGAGTGCTTCAGATACCTAGCCACTAGACATATTTTTAAGCAGTTATGTTTAACCCCTATTCAATATGGTTGATGGAATCTGGAGATCTAAATTGTCTTATGGTAAGTTTAATTGTTTACATTCCAATGTCTGTGATACTATGTTATTCCTTGATTAAAAAAAAAAAAGTAGATTAAATGTTTTCATCAGTAGCAATGCTGATATGCTGCTATAAAAGCTTCACTTTGGAAAACTTAGCAGGTCAATATTGGAAATACAAATCCAAGTCACAGTCAGTGTATTACTTTTTCCCTAAATTTTGTCTTTTGTCCTCATAACATGATATATTAATCATCTTCTGTTCGTGGAGATGATGTCTAATGTAAATGTTCACAACCTCCCACTTCCCCCCCCCCCANTCCAGTGAAGGTTTATTTGAGTAATCTCTTTTCTTTCCTACAAATTACTACAAGATGACTTCAATTTTATATTTGAAATAGTGTAATGTTTTATTGTTTCTTTCTATTGTTATAAAAGCAAGTGAAGTTTAACAGCTTTCATGTTTCACAGAAACTGAAATAAAATATTTGCAAAGACAAGTGTAGATACTTAAATAGTAGTATTGGCTCTGAGCTGTAACATCTGTGTTACGATGTTTACTGCCACAAGTTAGGTATTTCCAGATAGAAACAATGTTGTCATTCATGAATTTTCTAGGGAAAAGAGTTTGTATGGTCTTGGAAAGAAGATAGCCACTTCAGTGCCTGCATAAAGAAAACTCCACAGTTCGGTTAAATAAAACCGATTTGTTATCTGAAGGAAGCACAATCAGCAGCTTCTTTATTGTCTTTTCTAGACTGAATAATGGAGCAATGACTCATGCCCAAGGTACCACACTGGTTTCAGAGAGATATGTTGGTTTAAAAGCTGGAGTAATACAAGTGAAGCAAGAGGAAGTTTTAAAATATATTGCAATCATCAATTTATTAGACCCTATTAACAAAGCTGAATGAAAACCTGCTTAACTTAACTTAAAGCTTGTTGTCTAGCTAAGCTAGTGAGACATTGCTTTTTACCAGAACAAGCATATCGGGGAGGGTAAATGGAAACTTATGTATATTGTTAATCTATGTTGATTTTGATTTTTCGGGCTAACCAAAAATGGATTCACAGTGAGCATTTGGAAACATTGTTCCCTCCACCCTGCAGAGGAATTTGTATGCTACTTCCTGTGTTTTATTTTTCCTTGAGAACAGGGATCTATCTGTTGCACAGATTCAGGAAGTACCATACAGAAATAAAAATGGAAATTGTACCACTTTAATTATTTCTGCAAAAATATTTTTTTTCCCCTTTTGTAACCCTTCCAATAGACTTTTCACAGAAGATTTCCGAAGACACCCATCAGAGAAAGAAAGAAAAGACAAAAAATCCTACTTAATTTCAAAGAAATCAATATTCAAGAGATGAACTATTTTTTTCCAGATGTGTAGTTCCAAAAGTATTGTGTTTCTTCCTTAATTTTCTAGGAAAGGTTTACATACATTTGCAGAAACACAAATGGTTGGTAGTGATTCTAACTGGAAGACTGTTACATATCAAGGAGTTAGTGATCCACCCAACAGTTAACGTGAGTATGTGCAGGCCAGTGCTGTGAATAGCACTTTGCCTTCAGGCCTGTGTTGCGCTAAACGTATTCCTTGGCCACTGGATAAACTTAGCCAGCTAATCGTAACAGATGGACTTGTAGGCAGCCCCCACTTGGCAATGTCGTCACACCACCTGCATGTCTTTCTCTTTATGTTAAGGTAAAGCAGCGTGTTCTCGCTTGAACATCCTTGTGCTTGACAGTAGAAATGATGAATAGAGTTGCTTTCTTCTAAGAGCATGCTATCAAAACTCTAAAGTCCAAAAAGCCAGGGAATTTCTTCATGGACAGGATCTGTGCCATGTGCTTTGCCTGAATTGGAGGTCTATCCATTGCAGCACAACATGTAAGGTTATGGAAGGGATGTAAGGTATCTATACTCTTTTTAATTTTTCATGTTAGGTCTAAAAAATGGTATTTTAATCAAGACCTTACAGTGTTTGAGTGCCTTTTTTATTGGGACTATCAGAAACACTTGCACAGGTGCATTACATCCTCCAATTTAGATACAGATCAACAATTTAGTAGATCATAGACCTTTATTTAGGATATTCTTATGAATAAATTTTTTGGGGTTTTGCATTTGGTTCTAATTCCTTAAATTTTCTATTAAGTAATGATTTTCAAGGTAAATATGTAGGAAAAGATTAATGACTGTGAAAGCATGCAACTTAAAATAATATAATACTAGTATTTTATTTTGGTTTTAAATATTTCTGAAATACAGATCACTAGCTTCATATCCAGGCACCAGAAAGTATCTGAATAGTAATCGATACTAAGAGCTTTCAAGTTCCTTTGTTTTTATGTATATTCTAATTACGTGAGAAAAACAAGAAGTTGTTTGCTTCTGTATTGATTTATCTGCCTGTATTTCAGAACCCTAAATGTTTAAAAGCACAAATACTGTTTATATACTTTGGATCACATTTAAAATAACATCTGAGAGTTATCTTACTTTTTGACTCTTAACCTTTAACTTGGAATCAGTAGGATTTAAGTGTATACTTAATATTTTGTTATGGTGCTACAAAACACATGGTCAAATTATTTTATTTTCATTTAAAAAAAAAAAAAAAATAGCCCACGAGGCAAGATCTTTGAAATTTTCCCAATCTTTTTTTACTAACCTTTCTGTTACATGCAGTTCATTAATTTCATAACCTTGAATATTATTGAAAATATATTATTTATTTCATTACACCTAGTTCTAAATAAAACATGAGAGACAGATGTTATATTAGCATCTCAGACTTCTTCATCATTAGTGACTTCAGTTTACATTTTGCCTGCTACCTCTTTTCCATTGTGATAGGTTATATGATTACAATGCCTGCTTGTTTGGGTTTTTTGTCTGCCATAGCAGTGGAAAAAGATTAAGGTACTAATACAGATGCCCTACTTAAACATTAAAACTAGTCCTGCAGATATAAATACCCGTAATCTAAGAAATTTAAGCTTCAAGTTTGCTAAATGGGAGAAAAGTCAGTTATATGTTTATGTCTTTATGAAGAGAGATTTCACAATATTTTAATGTCCCTTCCACACACTTCTCTAATGGGGCATATGGTATGATTTCATGTCATGTAAAAAGCAGAGCAACTGTAGCATGTGCAAGCCAGCTGTTGGTTTTCCTGACAGCTTGCACAAAGTCTACAAAGTGGAATGTTTTTTATTTTTTTTTTCTCCACAAAGTTGGATTTCTAAGATTGGAGCATTTTAACAGCTGATGCAAAGAAAAAAAAGCCATTACTATGTATTTCAGAATGTTTCATTTCAATATATCCTTTTTATTAGAAAATCATTGGATTTGTGTCCTATATTTTAATAAGCTTAATGAATATACAGATTCATTTACAATTAGGAGGAATTCATCATGCAATCAGTCCAAAGCAAATAACCAAGATAAACATTTAGGGATTTTATAAAATTAAATTACATTAAATACATTGATTATTAAAAAAAAAAAATCAGACCACACACACAGACAAAAAGTGTGTCCTCCCAGGACAATAATAAGTGGTGGAGATATCATATGAATGTTCTGAAAAAGGGTGACCATATGTGAAATAATAATAATAAAAGTTAGTATTGTACCTTCTAAAGATTTACTGGTGTGCAGTTCTTTACATGGTGTGATAAAACAGAAATGTTCATAACAGTAGAGATTGTACCTGTGTACTCTTAAGCTTGGCAGGTTAGGCACTGTACCTGCCTATGTATTTGCTGTATGTGATTTGCCAGACAGTTTTCTGGCACTGTGACCAACTGTGTGCACTCCATTAATCTGTCTTAGCCTTCAAAACTGGGTGGTCCCACCCCACTGCTAGTTGTAGGCCAATACCCTACCATACTATGTGCAGGAGTTGTTCGGGAGAACGCATTTTGACATGGTCCAAAACTTACTGTCATGATTTGGACAGTTTTGCAGTATAAATAGCCAGACACCAGCTGGTATTGATAAAATACCATTTATTAGAGTTAACATGGCTTGTTCTTTTGCAATATTTAGTTTAGAAGGCTGCCTTTTTCCAGATAAAAAACCATATTTGCCTTACAATAACATTCTGCGCCCACATTTACAATCCTGTAATTCTTCACAAAATAAAACAGGTTTATTCACTCTTTTCTCAAAGACTTTTTGAGTAAATTCATCACATCTAATTTTTTCAATTCTATATTGAAGATATCTACACTTAGGCTTTCCTTCTAGTGAAAAGGAAAACACAGGCACTTTAGACCACGAGTCATCTGACTTATTTTAGAGTCTACTTTAAAATTAAAGATTAAATGTGCCCTAAAAATACCTATTTGTTTTCTTCTAACTCTGAATAAAGACTAGATATTGAGCTCAAAAGTAGATGTCTACATTACAGACATTTAGACCAATTTCTCTCCAGACTTCTGGGGGGTTGACCCTGGCTGCACAGCAGGTACCCACCAAAGCCACTCTATCACTCCCCCTCCTCAGCTGAACAGGGGAGAAAAAATATAACAAAAGGCTCATGGGGCAAGATAAAGACAGAGAGAGATCACTCACCAACTGCCGTCATGGGCAAAACAGACTCAACTTGGGGAAATTAGTTTAATTTATTAAGAGTCAAATCAGAGTAGGGTAATGAGAAATAAAACCAAGTCTTAAAACACCTTCCCCCCACCCCTCCCTTCTTCCCAGAATCAGCTTCACTCCTCATTTTTCTCTACCTCGTCCCCATGCTGAGCGATGCAGGGGGACGGGGAATGGGGGTTGCGGTCAGTTCATGACACGATGTTTCTGCCGCTCCTTCCTCCTCAGGGGGAGGACTCCTCACACTCTTCCCCTGCTCCAGAGTGGGATCGCTCCCATGAGAGACAGTCCTCCATGAACTTGTCCAATGTGGGTCCTTCCCACAGGTTACAGTTCTTCATTAACTGCTTCAGCGTGGGTCCCCCACGGGCTCACAAGTCCTGCCAGCAAACCTGCTCCTGTGTGGGTTTCCCACAGGGTCACAGAGTCCTTTGGGCATCCACCTGCTCCAGCATGGGGTCCTCCACGGGCTGCAGGTGGATATCTGCTNTTTCCCACAGGGTCACAGAGTCCTTTGGGCATCCACCTGCTCCAGCATGGGGTCCTCCACGGGCTGCAGGTGGATATCTGCTCCACCATGGACCTCCATGGGCTGCAGGGGGACAGCCTGCCTCACCATGGTCTTCAACACAGGCTGCAGGGGAATCTCTGCTCCGGCACCTGGAGCACCTCCTCCCCCTCCTTCTTCACTGACCTTGGTGTCTGCAGAGTTGTTTTTCTCACATATTGTCACTCCTCTTTCCGGCTGCAGTCTCGCAGTTTTTTTGTTCCCCCTTCCCAGAGGTGCTATGACTGTTGCTGATTGGCTCAGCCTTGGCCAGTGGTGGGTCCGTCTTGGAGCTGGCTGGCACTGGCTCTATCAGATATAGGGGTAGCTTCTGGCATCTTCTTACAGAATCCACCCCTGTAGCCCCCCCGCTACCAAAACCTTGCCATGCAAACCCAATACAAGACTCTAGACACATGAAAGATTTTTGAAAAAAACCTAGACATCCCCCTCCCCCACCAGTCTTTTAGGATTAGTAAATCTGTGTTAAATCCACTTTTTTTTTTTTTTTTTTAAGTCCCACTTTGAGCTGCCCTACAATGAAGATATTTATTTATATTAGTCAGGAATCTTGATAAACATATTGACATTTCATTATTGTGGCTATACATTTCTCTATTTTGGCACAATCTTGCCCTGTATCATGATATAAATATGCACTATACTGTATATCATACTATTTCCTTAGGTTCTAGTGTTTAAAAGAAATTCAGTTGGAAGATTCAGTTTCTCAGATTATTCCTCTGACAAGTCTGGTGCACTAAGGTTATGGAATTCCCCTCATAATGCAAATAAAGAGGAAAAGAGGACTTCAAATAGCAGACAAACAATCTTGATTTAATCTTTTTACTAATTATTAGCGACTATGTAATTTACTTCTGTAAGTTAGGATGAGCCCTGTTCACTAAGTTAACTGCAAATTTTCAATTGGATTTTATAATGTAGGATCTTAAATCCAATAGGTGTAAATATTTCAATCTCTAAACAAAAGTTAAATCATCCGAAATAGTCATGTAGTACATTGCACATACTCCAGAACCAAAATTTCCTTTATATTTTCAAATCCATAAAAATACGTGCTTGGTTGCCTTGTGTATAACATGTTTTTAGCTGAATTTATTTACAAAATCTGAAGGAATAGGTAATGATTTCTTCAGGCTCCAAGTCAATATCTAAGATTTATTCTGGCTACTAAAACATATTGCCTTCTGGGAGTCATCTTCACTGTATAAGAAGGCTCAGCTGATTGAGGAGACAGAATTAAAACAAGTATTTTCAAATCTAAGCAATTCCAAGGACTTTCATTCAAAAAAGAAAGCTGAAAGACCAGGTATGGATTTCCAAGTAACACACAGAAGGTGACATTTCAATATCTGAAAAGCTCAGGTGTAAACATGGTAACATTGAGGAAGGTTTTCAAACATTAATAAAGGAAGAATAATAGATGCCTTAAAAATTTCTGCTAATGGTAAAATCACTCTTTCACATGTATGTCTTAGCTTTATACTGTAAGGACCAAATAGAAACTCTCTGAAATCCAAATGCACAAGGCCTACAAGTGAGTACAAAGGCATCCATTTTTGAGAGGTGGTGTTGTGAAGCAGAGGTAGAACTGTTATGTATAGCATGAAAAAAAATCTTGAAATATATATGCACACTCTTCCTGGGAAAATAGAAGATAACAGCATAAACCATTTTTTGCTGAAAACAATAAAAGCATAGACTTATGGACTCCAAATTAAGTGTGGAAAGGAGATCTTACATGTATGACAACCTCTGATTTGAAAGTCAGTTTGAGCAACTGCATTGGCAGATGAACTTTTCCTATGAGAAATTGCAATAATTAGGCTACAAAAATAACTTCTGAAGAGGCGGTACTTAGATAAATAGCATTCAACAGGATGAGAGTTGCAGGAATTATGACTTTGGGTCTATGCATGCACACAGTGGGAACTATTAAACAATCATTGTCTGAGATTTGTTGTTGCTAGTTTCTTGAAGAAAACCTAGACTAATGACATTCAGAATATGAAGAAATAAAAGGAAAAAAAATCATAAAGCATGAGTCATATTTGCATTCAACTTATCTAATATCAGATTCCTAGTAAGTATATAAGATTATGGTAAGCAACAAAACATGTAAAATATGTTTGGGTGTTTTAATATGCATTATCTATGATTTTACATGAAATGCAATTAAAAGGTATAAAAATGTATAAAAATGAGGAGTATATTAGCAAAAAGAAGTTTAGTACTGCTGTTCACATAAACATAGCATTGTTTAGAATTTTTTAAAAAGATGTTGTCAGTCTTTAAGGTGGACTAGTACTTAAAAACTTGCCATTGTTACTCTGTAATGGAATAGAATTTCAACAGAATTTCCTTCAATGGAATTTCAACAACAATTTGTTGGCTTTGCAGCTCATTTATGCACACTCTTGGATTTCAGCTGTGCATATTTAAAAACTTGCACTGCTTTTCTGGTAGGTTTTGGGGGTTTTTTTCCCCAAATGACACTGACATTAAGAACATCTGTCAAGTTGTGAAGTGAATGATACTTTAGTTGAAAATTATACCTTTGATAATATGTGTATATACCATCTATTCAATAAAAGTAGAAAAAATAGATTGCATGTAAAAATAATAACTATCAATTATTTAGAAGGTTCTATGGCTTAGGTTTTTTTTCTGGGGATTTTTTTATTTGTTTTTGTTGTTGGGTTGTTGGTTTTTTATCTGTGTCTTGGAACATAAATTATCTGAAGAAGCAAAAACTTTAATGTTATGTCCCTTCTATATTTCACTAGCTAAATATTAATTATTAATGCTTCAGACATGCTATACAATGAGAAAGATCTGTGTTCTTTATTCAGTTATACAATCTGAACTAGTGACTTCCAGAGATGAAAGGATTTTTCTTTAAGAGACAAGTTCAATAACACATCCATACTTCTATACTAGCGCATGCTGGCTCCATCTGACTATGTTCTCAGGGTTCTTAAAAATAAAGAAAAAAATTACAAAGAAGGCATGGAACAAGAAGGTGGCAAGCATGTGCTTTTGGACCAGAATGCTTGGAAACATGCCCAGGTTTAGTAACATCCATAGAGAATCACACCTTAAGGAGATATATTACATGAAACAATGTTCAATATGCTTTTTCTGAATGACAGAATATCAACCACGAACAACAATTTGATTCCAAGATAAAAAAAATTTATGTCTCAACAATCTTCTTAGTTGACTTTGATTTGAACTTTAAAACTATACATTGAAAATGATATCTATAGTAGATCCAGATATTTTATGGCATTGGCTAAGTGTTTCAAAAAACGCTTGGTGATTTGTGTTCACAGATAAATATCAAACACAGTCAATTTTCTGCTAAGATTATATTGGAACTAGGGATACAAAGATGTGTGCCGACAACAAGAAAAATGCACTGGTACTGTATAACCTACTCCTCAGTATATTACATTAATGAAACATTTAAATTCTGACTCATTCTTGCAAAATGTTACAAGTTTCAGAACTGAGATTCTTTACTCCTGTGTATATATTTTACAAATCCACATATTAGCTATTGCTATAAAAAGGAATGGAATTTTATGAGGAGTAAAATACTTGCACTTATAGAAGAATCTCGTGGCACTGCAGTTCATGGTGCAATCTGATGATCCCCTAGGCCATATGCTTTCTTCTCAGTATCATCATTCCAAGACTTATTGATTTGGTCATTCTAGAACTAAGAAAACAGATTAGTCCTCTGAACAGCAGTTTGATTTGGACAGAAACAACATTATAAAAAATTCTATGAACCTGAAATCCTGCTTTCTCTATTTTCCTCAGCTCTGATTAACTGCTTAGTAATATAAGACCAATTTTTAAAACCAAGTAGACAATGTTATAAAAAGAATTTCAAGATTAGCTACTTTTTCTTCGTCCTTTTGCCACAGAATGCAGGATGCATCAGGCTTAACTTTCAGCCTTTCCTTAGATCCCCATATTTATGGGAATTGCGTTAGGAGGTGGTACTTAGGTCTGAATGTAGAGAAAGTGTGGAACTGGGATGAAAATGGGATTCAAACAGGGTCTGAGAGGAAAAAGAACTAAGTCTTTTTAAAAAATAGTATCTCTGTGGGATGCACTTTGAAAGTGTCTATCGTCTTCTGATCCAGAAATCAACTCAGGATTCAGTGTTCATAAACCTGTCCTCAAGCATCCTGTTAGCATTGAAGTGCATACTTACTAAATAGAACTAATAACTTTGACTTGGAGCTGTGGGAATGCACTCAAACAGGGGCTGGTGTGTGTGTAGCGGGAAGCAGAGATGGGGGCTGGCTGGCTTTGGACAAAAACAGAGAATCTGATCTCAATATACAGTGTAACTGCATATGCATTGGAATGCATCTAAAGTTTATGAATCATAGAATCATAGAATCATTAAGGTTGGAAAAGACCTCTAAGATCAAGTCCAACCATCAACCAACACCACCATGACTCCTAAACCAGGCCCTGGAGTGACATGTCTACACCTTTTTTGAATGCCTCCGGGGTGGATGACTCCACCACCTCTCTGGGCAGCCTGTTCCAATGCTTAACCACTCTTTCGGTAAAGAAATTTTTCCTGATGTCCAATCTAAACCTCCCCTGATGCAACTTGAGGCCATTTCCTCTCGTCCTATCGCTAGTTACCCAAGTTACCCAACACACCTGTAATGACAATACTTATGGAGACGTTTTGGCTACTGTAATCTAAATATCTGTTAAGTGAAAATATGCCAAATAAGTCACATTTAAGGAGTGTGGAAATAAGAGGAAATAAGAAGGTAATAACCCATTTTTATTACAGAAGGGAAAAAAAATCTCTATCAATAGTAAATGAATGGATATGTCCTGTTGCGTTTAGCTACTACAGAGGTAGGGATATCTATTACAAGTGAAAAATGTGGCTTTTAGCCTGGAGGAATCCAACATATCAAGCAACTCTAATGTCTGCTTCACCATTCAGTAGGCATTCTGCTGAATGCAAAGAATGGTTTCTCGACTTGAAGTTCATGAAGAAAAACTGCATATTCCCCACAGAACAGATATTTAGGATACCAAACATATGGACAATTAAGACAGCTTGGATGCACAGACCCACATCAAAACACGTAATACAGAAATAAGTGGAGAAAAAATAGTTCTCAAAGCATCAAATGAAAAATTAATGATGTTCATGCTGAATTAGTTGAATGATACTGATAAATAAGGGATTTTTGTCAGCAAAAACCTTCCTGTTCATTTATAAATGTACAGGTTGGCTAGAGGCATAAACTCGACATCCAGTACTTGACGCTGGTATTTACGCCTACACTGTAGGTGCTTATTCTGTGGAAATGAACAGAAGTGATAGTTCTGCAGATGTTGACATGAATATTACAGCTGAATGAATATATCTGCTTCTTGAAATTGCTAGCAGTTACGCAGTGTGAGTTTAGATGTATTTTTTTTCCAAAGAAAATTCAGAAAAGGCATTTGTGATAAACATGTATTCAATTATCCCCAAATAGACTAATGTAGTAATTCAAGCTGTATCAAGATATTTTCCTGCTTGAGTACTCTTTTTATACGCCACTTACAGTGTTCTATGTGTTGTTTTAAAATGTTTTCCAGCGTGACTACATTTACCAAAAAAGCCTTGTATCTAGTGGTGTAAACTCAAATTCCCTCACTTCTGTGATCCATCCTTAAGATTCTGAAATGCAAGTAATTTTTTTTTCAGCTAAGGAGTGTAAAAAGTGCTATAAGAATGCTGGTACTCCTGATGAATTGTGCTGAAAGTTCAATAAGTTATGTGAAGCATTTTACATGATTCTAGCCTCTGTCGGTTAAATATTTTTTGTACTCCTGCATGACACTGCACTGTAACATGCATTTTCCTGTTTCTGAGCCTCACAGAATGGAGTCCAGCTGATCTTCAGATTTTTCTGAAGGAAAAGGAAAAAACCTCCACAACCCACAACTCTAAAATATCTTATTTACTGGCAGTACTATATCAAGAGAAGGAGAAAATATGAAGAAATAAGGGCTTTTCTCAAGAGCCATATTTGCATATAGGTCACCATAAACTAACTCTCTACTGTCTATCTAACCCCCATTTTCACCATGCCCTCCTGAGATCCTTCTTCTGCCTAGTATGGAATCAGAAATACCATGCACTATGGTGATTTATTTCCCTTAGTGTTAAAGAATGAATCAGTAGACATGACATTAGCAAAAGGTGTAGCTTTTTACTATCGTATCATTTTGCTATCATATATCATTATATGGGTCTAGAACACAAGTCTTATGAGGAGCAGCTGAGAGAACTGGGACTGTTTAGCTTGGAGAAGAGGAGGCTGAGGGGAGACCTTATCGCTCTCTACAACTACCTGAAGGGAGGTTGTAGTGAAGCAGGTGTTGGACTCTTCTCCCAAGAAACTAGCAATGGGATGAGAAGGAATGGCCTCAAGTTGCATCAGGGGAGGTTTAGATTGGACATCAGGAAAAATTTCTTTACCGAAAGAGTGGTTAGGCATTGGAACAGGCTGCCCAGAGAGGTGGTGGAGTCGTCAACCCTGGAGGCGTTCAAAAAAGGTATAGACGTGGCACTCCAGGGCCTAGTTTAGGAGTCATGGTGGTGTTAGTTGATGGTTGGACTTGATGATCTTAGAGGTCTTTTCCAACCTTAATGATTCTATGATTCTATGATTCTATGATTCTATGATCATTGCTTCCTAATCCTACAAAACCCCATAATGTCGTATTCCAGTCTCATGCTGTAAAAACGTTATCTAGTTAATACATATGAAGGATGGTATCAGTCAATCTGATTTGTATGTCCCTTACACATTTGAGTCATCATCCAGATAAAAAGTTTAGGATTTTTTTCCACTTAGATGAGAGCTGTGGTCTGGTCTGAACAGAAACCAATTTGAAAAATCGGTGAGAACTCCAGAAGGCACCATAGTGCATATTGGCTTGTAAGGGTGTTAAGTGTTAAAGGTTTTTATACCTAGTAGAGGTAAACAGTATTTTCAAGGTCTCCAGAAGAACATGTTTGTTCTGTTAGGAGTATTTCAGAGGCATCAGGTTCTGTTCACTGACTGTGAAAGGCATTTAGGAATTTAGGAAGATTGTCTCACTTGACACCTGTAGTTCAGATCCCACAAAGTAGGAAGACTGGATCTCTTCCCAGGTGACTCAGTGTGACCAGTTCTGCACTGTGAGGGACTTTAAGACCCTTGATACAGAGAAGTAGAATAAAATCGGTAATTTAAAAAAAAAATGCTACTGCAAGCAACAGAACTATCTTTTACCTGGAAGACCTGCTATTGTCTGTCAGATACGGTTGTTCTGATGTTGCTATCACATTATTAATTAAACTCTTGTCAACTTTGAAAATAAATATTATGGGTAGATATATTTAAAGAGAAGGATAAGGATTCATATGCTTTCCCCTTAAAATTTTGCTTTAGTTCACGGCACAGAGAATTGTAGTGTCCTGTGCATACTTTACTTCTATGCTAAAATGTGTTTTTTCAATCTTATAAATTTGCTGTATGACTTCTACCAAATCTCTGCGTATACTTAGGATGAATGGCAGATCTAGGAACACTTGGTGGTGTTGTAAAAGCTAGGGATGTAGCACTAAGACATATAGCTTTCATTTATCTTCAAGATCATAGAATCATAGAATCATAGAATCATAG